>OVAV01002594.1:0-11020 GCA_900406375.1 Iberis amara
TACAGAGAAGATGATAATGAGGCATTTAAATATTTAAGGTCCAATTTACCGTTTAGAAAAGTTGATCATTTGCTAAAGTTGAATTTTTTTAGTTAAAAATCATAGTTTTTTCTATTACTTTATTACACAAGAGAAAACAAAGTTAAATTTCTCAATTTTAAACTGTAGTCACCATGGAGAAGAAGACCAAAACTTGCCTCTTATTGAGCATGACTTCGAAAAAGAAGGAACTTCAAACCGAACTATTTCCCAGATCCTATCATTCTTAGATGTTGAAGAGCCACAGGTTGAATTTATTTTATATATGCAATGACAATACTGTATGGCTATTGTTTTAAGAAATTTAATTTTGGCAAATATCAGGAGAAGTATTTTCATTGCACAGCTAAGATAGTTGACCTTATTACAACCAAAAATTGGTACACCGTCTCATGCTCCAAATGCTTTAACCGAATAATCACATTCAACAACAAATGGACATGTAACTACTGTGGAGATCCCAATATCACCGGCGTTTACAGGTTTTTCTTTACGTTGTTTTAGACTGTTTTTTTATCATTTGCGTTTCATAATTATAGATCTCTAATTATAAATTCATACAGATTTCGCATAGAAACAATAGTTGATGATCAAACAGACCCATTAAGAATTGTTATACTGGATACAGAGGCAAAAAAAATTACCGAAAAAAATGCTGAAGATGTTGTCTATTACGAGGTTGTCTTTATAAATTTTGATTGGTAAAACTTTGTTTCAGAAGTTTATTACCCTTACGTTCTCAATCTTTTTTACTTGACGCAGGATACACACATTCCTTTACACAATAACAAAGATCTACCAGAATGCTTACAACAACTCATAGGTAAAACCTATGAGTTTCATATTCGAGTTTCAGAGTTTGACTTCTTAACAAAGGTGAAAACATTACAAGTTGTGGGAATACAAGATGTGGAAAATAAAGACAACAACAACCATAAAGCTAAAAAGAAATGGTTCCCAATTTTAGGAAGCAGTCCTCGCAAATATGCTTTCAGGTTTCCTTCAGAAAGGAGGACAAGGAGAAACGTCTTAGAAGATGTACCAACTAACATTCTGCTTTTCTTTTCTAATTAAAATGTAATTATAATCACATCTCTTTTTTGTGATTTAGTGACTAACTTAACTTTGTTATTATTTGTAAGAATAACCACAATGTACATTTTATACATAAATAGGGTGAAGTGTTTCTCTTATGACCCGTTAAATTTCCATTTATACATAAAATAATAAACATCAGTTTTCAATTTAAAGCAATTTATTCAAATTTATCAACCTTTTGTTCAAGAAAAGGAGAGAAGTATATTGTTCGAACATAAATATTTCATCATTTTCCTAAGACCCTCACCTGTACGTAACTGGACTAATCGCTTATACATATCATTTCAACCTTTAACACACAACGTTTAACGATACCGAAATGTTTAGTTAAATTTACAATGTGTCATCTAACTAAGTTTCAATTTCGGACACATGAATACTAAGCTTCAGCTGCCATTAAAGCAATAACTTTTATTTAGAGCTTTCGTTTCTATAGCATCAATTATAGTTATACTCCAATTTAATCAATCATCGGTTCATATTTATTTAATCATGCTTTAAGTTGAAAATCGTTACATTACTGATTTGTAGGCTAATAAATTGGTAAACTATATGCTGCACTGTGTGTGGACGATCTTCTTGTCACAAATACATCAGGAGAATTGATAAGAGAATTCAAGGAGAATATGTCATCCAAGTTTGACATGTCGTGTATAAGAAAGACTTGCATTTTAATAGATAAAAATGACTTTGTCGTTAAAATTATACATTTATCCAACAAAAGAAAACATTTAAAAAACCCCATATACATGTAGCAACAAAAACTTCATAAAGACTAAACAAAACTTAAACATGTGAAAGTAAAAAAAAATATTACCAAAAAAAAAAAATTATAATCTTACATTGGAAGGGAATGATTCCCTTAAAAATATAACCTAAAGCCCAATATATAAGCTATAAAGTAGGGTATATGATTTAAATCGTCCTTAACATTAAAAAAAATTAAACCTAAAATTGTCGCCTTATTTCTTTAACAGTACCATTTCTACGGTTATTAAGGAAACGACGCAATCCCTCATTCACACCTCTTTCTCTCGCACCGTTTGGTTGGAAGATTATAAATTTAACTTATCTTTTCAAAGAATTAGAACTTTGAACTCCGACAGAAAGGTATCCGTTAACATACTTTTCTCTACTCCAATCATAGAAGAAACAAGTTTATGCTAATGTTATCCTTCTCTTCTTCTCTGTAGTTTACCAATGACAGAAATTAAAGGACAATACATAACATTGGATGCTATCGACAAATCCACTATCAATCGTCGAATTATTGTTCGACTGATTCGACAATGGGAAGCACGCAATCCGCGAAAAGGCAATCAGTTAATGAGCTTAGATCTTCTCCTCTTGGATGAAAAGGTAATAAGATCTACAATTCTATAAACTTTTTTTTTCAGAGGACATTAACACCTGCTAAATAAATAATTTTGTGGGTGAAGGATAATCTGATTAAGGCATCAATTAATCATAATCTCATCACTAAATTCAGCCCCATGTTACATGAGGGTATTATTCATGAAATCAAAGATTTTGACATTGCCAAAAGCTCGGAGAAGTATATGTTGACAGATCACAAATACAGTCTTTACTTCTCCCAAATGACAAAAGTTACAGAAGTGATGTCTAACACACCAAAGATAAACAACACAAAGTTTAGAATCAGGGACTATGATTCTTTGCTAAAATTAGCAAACACCAATGAAGAGCTAGCCGGTAACTTCAAATTTAGTCAAACTTAACTTAGTTTCATATTATATTACTAATTGACAATTCCGTTTCAGATGTAACTGGAAGAATCGTTTTTATCTTAGGATGTAATTTACGTGATCCTAGATCAACACAAAAAATAATGGCTACACTCATTTTACAAGAGTAAGTAATATCACTTAAATGTTTCCAACATCTATGTAACTTTAGCACATATTGAGATTATTTCACTTTTATGATGCAGCGGTTCAAAAGTCAGGTTGTCTGTGTGGGAAAACATTGCTTCTGATTTTCTAATATTTCTCTCATCCACCAATAGAAAAAGAAAGTCGTTATCATAACAGCGCTTAACCCAAAGTTGTTTTCTGGTGGTCTCTATTTAAATACAACAGCAGCTACCAGATTTTGCATTAGAGATGATCTTCCTGAAATAAGCACCTATATGTCACTGTAAGCTTTTAAACATTTAGTTTCCATTCCTTGACGATATATATTAATACAAAACAGAATAAAAAAAAATTCCCTTTTAAAGTTTCCCATACTTAAAGTCTTTGGTTAGATCCATTTTTATTAACAATGAATGCTTAGCAACCATATTTCATTTACATCATAAAACTTTTGCAGACAAAAAATGGATAATCCTTCTACTTTCCCCCTTGATGAGCGTGAAATGGAGCCTGATAATTATACTCTTTCAACAATATCATCAATGCTATCATTTTTAAATGAAGAAGAAACACAGGTTATTAAAATATCTATTTACTTTGGTTTAAGTTTCAAATTTCTCAAAGTTTTTATATTTAAATGACAGGAGAAATCTTTTTTTTGCAAAGCCAAAATCGTTGAAATAGTGACTCGAAATGGTTGGAATTATATATCATGTTCTAAGTGTTTAAAAAAACTAATCAAGGAACAAACTAACTTGAAATGCACGCAATGTGACGATGACAACATAACTGGGATTGTGAGGTAAAGTTCAAATACTTTTTGTTCAACTTTTGAGATAACAAGCAGTTAATTATTAATAACACTGTAGGTATCGTATTGAGGTTATCGTTGAAGACAACACAGAACAAGGAACTTTTGTCATCTTTGACAAAGAAGGAAAACATTTAACCAATACATTAGCTTCTGATTTAGTTAGCTTTGAAGTTAGTATACTCATCATTTGTATATAGTTAAGAAAAAAATTTGTTTGTCTTCAATCTAATAATTGAGAAATGTAGATTCCAAATGATGAACATGAAGATCACGTGCCATCTTGCATACTAGATCTCATTGGAAGAACATATGTTTTTGAAATCCTTATCAAACCATTTGACTTCAAAGCAAGATACAAGACATTTACAGTAAGCCGAGTAATTAAAGAGTGCTTCGATGATCATTCAAAATCAGAGGAAAAGGTCTGTCGTTTCTATCACAAAGCTAACATATTGCATAATAGATGTATAAGACTCTGTAAGTGTCTACAGGTAAGCGAAGATACAAAAGGAGTCAACGAGAAGATGGAAAGGCATAATAAACACTATTTCAAAAAAAATTAAAAAGGAAGGATTGCCTATCACTAATGAAGAACAAAAAGAAGGGAAGGATCGGAGGAAAAGAATGAAGCACAATCTATGATAATTATTGTTATTTAAAATTAGAGACCACATTTTTTTTTAACACCTTAGATTACTTATATAATAGACTACATGGTCATCAATACTTATAAATATTTAGGATTCTTATGACAGAAAAAAGTTTCTCTTTTGTAAAAACTACATTTAAATTAGTAAAGTTGAAATATCAACGTTACTAAACTTACTTTAATTTTATATATTTTTACTAATTGTATTTAAAGTTAATCTAAAGTTGTTTAGGTTTACAAACAACGGTTATTTCAAAATTTGTTAGTACATTATAAGTTACTTTGATTAATTTTATCAAATATTTGGTAAAATTTTTCATCGGGCAAAAATTGGATTCAATTTCAGGTACCAAATAATATGGTTAATAAAGAATAATATAACGTAAACATTAACACAAAAGTACATAAATTTTTATTTGAAAAATAATAAACAAAAACATATTCATGTAAAAAAATTTAAATTTTCCAATATTTACATTCATAATTAATCAAAAATTGTTGAAGCACACAAAGAACGAGTGTTTAAAATAAAATAGTCCTTTTCTTTAAATTATCGAAATATTACAAAGTTATAGCATTATGGCAGAATTATTGATCATACATATTAATTAATAATTTTATTGTAACGTATAAAACATATATTCACTAATTAGATTATTAATAAACACAAAAACACAAACATTATATTATTTGTATTATAAAAATACATATACGTAGACTAACTATGACATGTTTCATAAAGTATTTTAAAATATAATAATTAATTTCTAATAATTTTTTAAAAGGCACAACTTATCAACCATTGCATCTTTGTTCTTTGGAACTTCTAAAAGTGTAATGGTTGTAAAGATCTTTGAAGAGACACCTTTTCACTGCAATATACAAAAAAAATTTAACTACAAACCTTACATCTAAAGAAACAATTTCAAACTTCATTATCATATTTAAACAAAAGCTAGAAATCTGTTACAGAATTTGTAAACAATAGTAAATAAAATTGCTATAAACATTTGATGGAAGAGAAATCGAGTATTTATCCATTTTATACTACTCCGCAAGAAGGTAATAATAATTAGTGAAAATATTAAACATCTGAAACATACTCAAACACGAACCAGTCTTATATTTTCCCGTTTGATATAAGGTGAATGTCATAATGCCCGTAAAAGACGTCGAGAAGTATTGAAGGAAAAACAAAGCAACCTCAGCAAAGGTAAAAACTACGTGGATAATAATCATATGAAGTTTTGGTAAATTTGTAAACGACCTCTATAAAACCAAGAAGTCTAATGATACTTTATAAGACAGGTTTCAAAAGAAAAGAAATAAGTAAAAAACCATATGTATTTGACATGGCAAACATTCAAACAAAGAAGGCAAAAAGTAAGAAAATGACTACTATAAAACGTTTCTATTTAATCACTTTCTTATCAAATACAGAAACACTAACAATTACATATTCTTCATAAAAACAGAGAAAAATAAATGTAAAGCAGATGTTCTCATGAGCTGCTCTTTTTGTAATGCACTAGTCTGGAAATCAGAAAGTACTGGGAAAAAAATGGAGGAAACACACTACTATTTTCGATTTGTTGCCAACAAGGACGTGTTACATTACCAAAGATTCGTCATCCGCCTCAATTCCTGCAAAATTTACTTTCACAATCCTCACATTACAAAACAAATATAAGAATATTCAATTCAAGTTTCGCTATGACATCAATGGGAGCAAAAATTGACAGATCATTGGATTCCTCACATGGTCCTTATTGCTATCGAATCCATGGCCAAAACTATCATAATATGGGTTCATTACTTCCTTTACAAGGAGAATCTCCTAGATTTTTACAACTCTACATAGTAGATACTCAAAATGAGGTACAAAATAGACTTAATATTTTCCCTGGAAAGGAAATATCAAGAAAAGATGAAGAGATAATACAAGGGCTCATACATATGTTGGATTCACACAACAACCTAACACATATGTTTAGAATGGCTAGAGACAAATATGAAAAAGAAGGGACCATAGATTTAACAATCAGATTGGTTGGACAAAGAGCAAAAGGACGTCAATATGATTTACCAAGTTCTGATGAAACAGCTGGGCTTATAGTAGGAGATATGACTTTGACTTCAGGTGAACGTGATATTGTCGTCGAATGCAAGCAAAGAGGCCTACAAAGAATTTGTGATTTCAATTCGTTATACATGCCATTACAATATCCTTTACTATTTCCTTATGGCGAAGATGGATACCATAAAAATATTCCTTATAAAGAAAATCAAAACAAACTAAAAGGCAGGAAAAATCTAACAATGAGGGAATATTACTCTTATCAATTACACACAAGGTTAACAGAATGAATAACACTTATTCATTCAGGACGTTTATTTCACCAATATGTTGTTGATGCATATACCGCAATAGAACAAGAACGAATGCGTTATTACTTGAGTCATCAATCAAGATTACGAGCTGACGTTTACAATCATGTATGTGATGCTGTGCAACAAGGGGACTCAGATGCCAAACAAGTTGGAAGAAGAGTAATACTACCAGCAACTTTTACTGGTGGACCAAGATATATGAGTGAAAAATACCAAGATGCAATGTCTATTTGTAAATGGTATGGAAATCCAGATTTGTTTATAACAATGACAACAAATCCAAATTGGGAACAAATTACAGAGCATTTAGAGTTAGCCGGAAATGATTCTCCAAATGATAGACCGGACATTGAATGCCGCGTTTTCAAAATAAAATTAGAAGAAATGATCGCAGATCTTGAAGACGGTGTCTTTTTTGGGAAGCCTAAAGCAGGTATTAACGATAAGTAGTTAAATAATATTTAACATTAACTTCGTTTGAGTCAAATGATATATTAAACCCATGTATTTTTAACTAACGTATCTCTTATGATAACAATACCTTATTCTTTTTTGTAGTTATATACACAATAGAATTTCAAAAAAGAGGCCTCCCACATGTGCATATTCTATTATGGTTACAAAATGAATACACAAATCCAACTCCATCACAAATTGATGCTTTTATTTCTGCTGAGATTCCAGATAAAGAAACAGATGAAGAAGCATATTTATTAGTCAAACAATATATGATGCATGGGCCGTGTGGGCTAGATCGACAAAATTCACCTTGCATGGATAAAGGAATATGCACAAAAAACTACCCTATGAAGTTCAATGAAAACACAACTCTAAACAAATCCAGACAAGTGACATATCAAAGACGTCAAGACAAAACAAAATATGTTATCAAAGGGAATGTTCAACTTGACAACAGGTTCGTAATACCTCATAACATAAAGTTGCTCAAAAAATACAAAGCGCACATAAATGTGGAGTGGTGCAATGGATCTAAAGCAATTAAATATTTATTTAAATACATTAACAAAGGGGTGGACAAAGCAACTGTAGTCATTGAAAAGGAAAAACAACAATCTTCTCAACACGACGAACAAAAAGGCAACACACATGAGGTCAATGAAATAAAAAATTATTTAGAATGCAGATACTTGTCAGCATGCGAAGCAATGTGGAGAATCTTTGCTTTCGACATAATCTACAGAAAGCCAGCGATTCAAAAACTAACAATCCATCTCCCTAATGAGCAAAGTATTGTCTTCAATGAAACGGATAATCTGGAAAACGTTCTTAGGAGGCATGACATAACTGCAACAATGTTTACAAGATGGATGGAAGCTAACGCAGAGTAGGAAGAAGCACATAAACTAACATATGCGCAATTTCCAACAATGNAAAAAATACCAAGATGCAATGTCTATTTGTAAATGGTATGGAAATCCAGAGTACGAAGAAGCACATAAACTAACATATGCGCAATTTCCAACAATGTTTGTATGGAATTCAAAAGACAAGTTGTGGACTCAGCGTAAACAATGTCATACAATTGGAAGAATTGTGCATATACATCCAACATCAGGTGAATTATATTATCTTCGAATGTTACTAAACATAGTAAAAGGGCCACGAAGCTTTGAGGAGATTAGGACTGTGGACAATATAATACAACCAACATTTAAACAAGCATGTTACGTGAGAGGATTATTAGATGGTGATAAAGAATGGCATGAAGCTATGGAAGAAGCATCAAACTGGGCAACACCAAAACAATTACGACAATTATTTGTCACTCTCTTACTTTACAACGAAATTGGGAATCCACTTCAACTATGGAATCAATGCTGGAAATATCTTGCAGAGGACATTCCATACATCCAGAGAAAGACATTTCAATTCATGGAGATGCAATTCACTCAAAAAGAACTTGAAAGCTATGTGTTAATAGAGGTGGAAAAATTATTACTTCAAAACGATAAATCACTGAAAGATTTTGAGTTTATGCCCTTACTAGATCATAACATTTTAAAGGCATTGGGTAACTCACTTATAGCAGAGGAAAGAAAGTACAATGTTACTAAAGAAGAAGAAGAACATCGCCATTTATTCAAATGCCTTGATAAAGAACAAAAAGAAGTGTACACTGATGTCATTAAATCAGTAGAAACCAACGAAGGTAAATTGTTCTTTTTATTTGGACCTGGTGGAACAGGAAAAACATTTGTTTACAGAACAATTATAAGTAAATTACGAGCACAAAGAAAATTTGTACTCCCAGTTGCATCGTCAGGTATAGCTGCTCTTTTACTTCCAGGAGGAAGAACAGGCCATTCACGTTTCAAAATACCTCTGAAACTTCATCAAAACTCCATTTGTGACATACAAAATGGGACAATCCTTGCTAAACTACTTGTAGAAACATATTTAATTATTTGGGACGAAGCACCTATGACTAATCGCTTCGCATTTGAAGCTCTAGATAGATCATTGAAAGATATTATGTCCCTTCAAGACCCTAATTTGAAAATGAAGCCATTTGGTGGAAAAACAGTCTTACTAGGAGGAGATTTTCGGCAAATTTTACCAGTGGTGACAAAAGGAACACGTCAAGACACAGTGTTAGCAGCAATTAACCGTTCAATTCTATGGGATTCATGCAACGTATATCTTCTACAACATAACATGAGACTTAACCAAACAGAAAAAGATTTTGCCAAGTGGTTAATAAAGGTTGGTGATGGTTTGACAAACAATTCTAAATTATTGCATCTAAAAGATCCTGATTTGGACTTCGTAAGTATCACAAAAGAGTTACAACTTGAAAATTCAAGTTCTGCAATCAAAGACATTTCAATGCACACCTACGAAGAATATGAAAAGTATGGATCTAAAAGAGAATACTTAATAGAAAGAGCTATTCTAACGCCGCGCAACGATACAGTGGATGACATAAATACATTCATGCTTTCTGTTCAAGAAGGTGACGAAAGAAAATATTTGAGCTCTGATTCAATACTTCACGATGCAGAAGAAAGTGAGAAACTAAACACTATATACCCTATTGAATTTGTAAATTCTCTAAGAATTTCAGGTCTACCAAACCACGAACTTGCATTGAAAGTTGGAAGTCCTATCATGTTACTAAGGAATTTAAACAAAAAAAAGGGTTATGCAATGGTACAAGATTAATAGTTACTAATCTTGGGACTCGAGTTATTGAAGCGGAGATCTTAACAGGGAGTAATATTGGGGAAAAGGTATTAATACCTAGGATCATTTTATCCCCAACAGATACAGAATGGCCTTTTGAATTGCGAAGAAGGCAATTTCCTATAAGACTTTGTTATGCAATGACTATTAACAAAAGTCAAGGTCAAAGCTTAAAAAAGTGGGGTTACATCTCAAAGAACCTGTTTTTAGTCATGGACAATTATACGTTGCATTATCAAGGGTAACATCATCAAATGGTCTAAAGATACTAAATGGAGTAGAAGATAACAAACATAAGGATTCAATCGCCAATGTTGTTTACAGGGAAACTTACAACAACCTACCAACAACTGTGCAAGGTAAATATAGATTCTAACTTCAATTACTACCAGTAACATAAGTTTTTTTATCCTAACACTACATGTCCACAATGTCAGATAAACCAATGTCAATCATTCAGCGTGAAGCAATTGAAAAGTTTCTTCACTAACAATAAAAGGGAAATGGAATAAGCCTGAAGACAAACATAAGGAAAACTTACAAATAAAGTTTAGAAGACTCTTGAGGTGTGCAGCAAGAACGGAGGCATGACTCCATCTGAAAGCCAAAGACTCTCCTTCAAATGAAGACTGAACGATCGAACCCTAGACATTGAAGCTTCCCAATTTAGATAACATACTTAGATCTGGCTTCCTTTGGATATTTGCAAATAAGTTAACGTTGTATCAAATTTGACAACTTTAAAAATAACAATGTCAAATCGAAAGCAAACATGGGAGATTAATTTTAACACCCTCTTAGCTCAAAGACGAATTTTACCCCTAAGCCTACTCAATCTCTTATCTAGAAATTTTATCACGGTAAACCAGAGAACAATTATCGAATACAGATACGAAACAGTTTAATTACTGGTCAGAGAAAAATAATTGAACCCAAAACAATAAAAAAAAA
>OVAV01002595.1:0-11018 GCA_900406375.1 Iberis amara
AATCCAAAAACTGCCATTCAAGATTTTGTAAAAACTAGAATATAAAAATCAAAAACCAAAATCTAGCAAACACTCATGGCCTGAAAAACTAGTTTCCCTAAAAAAAATAGGGAAACCATTTATGCAAAATCTTAATTGGCTAAAATATTGGTTTTTAAAAAACTAAAACAAAAAACTACTCAAAAACCATGAAACAATCAAGGCCATAATATGATGATTTTTGGGTTTTGACTAAAAGATTTAAGTCGATTTATAAAATTTAATATTCATCTTTAATATTTATAGTGCTTGGTAGTTTTGTAAGATTATCCCTAACAAATACTTATTAATCTAAACTCTCTTGCAAAAAGATCTACAAGCTAAATGTAACATTTGTTTTCATAGATTGAAGGTTCTTCGTTCTTCATTCAACACTCAACTTGTCTTTGGCAACAAAGTACAAACTTTACTAACCCTAAAAGTTGCTTAAGGGGTTAACAGTTGTTTGTCAAACCAGGCACCATAACTTTACCATTTTCACACCAAAGATTCATCTCAGTTGCTAAATTTTTTCTATTTTGAGCCATAAAAGACGCTTCAGAAAAGGAAAAGAACCTGAAAATCTCCCTCTCCCAAAGTAAAGAGTCTCCAAATATTTAAGGAAAAGAGAAGAGAAGCAAAGAATGCACAATGTCCTAACCCTTATGATCTTTACCCTACAATATGTTTGGAAGCTGTGAATCCAATCTCTCTTGTAATTCTTTGATCTTCTGTGTAAGCTCCATCTTTTGCTCCTTATAGCTTCTAAGTAGATACTCTTTCCCATCTATCACCTCTTTAAGTTCACCCACTTCTTTTCTCAACATCTCTATTCTTTCTCCATCCCTTTTTTCCGATGATTCATAATTGACTTCGCTGTCCATAAACCCGTTCATATGGCCACTCCAAGGTACAACAGGAGATGTCTTTCCATTGCTATGATCAGTGATTGCCTTCCTCAGTCTCTGAATTTCTCTTTCTGATTCAAATAGATCTCTGCTCATTGCATCTAGCTGTGCCTGGAGATGGCTAGAGTGTCCCATCTGCGCATTAAGAGAGTTTTGCAGCTCTAGAATCTGTTCCTGCATTTCAAGTATCATATCATCACGTCTCTTTAGCTGTTGCCGAAGTTTCTGTATTACTTCTCGCTTGCTGAAGATGTCTGAACTAGTTTCAGATACACAAGGAGAATCTGAGCAGTTTGAATGGTGATTGTATGGTTTCGGAGGCAATTCAAGTCGATCAGGAGAAGATGCCCACATGACTCCATTTTCTTTGTTAAATGATCGAGGAGGAACTGTCACAAGGGGCAGTGAAGTTTCAGATGTAGATACCATTTGCTCCTTTGTCAACTCATTTCCTTCCATATTCTCAGCTCCTTTGTAAAGTAAAAAGACAAAAGTCTGATAAGATTCACACAAGACTGACTACTCTGGACTATGCTTCAACCAGTTCTTGTAAGATTAAAGATCTTATAACTATTTTAAGCATTCAGACACTAGACAAACCATCACTGGGACCCCTAGTTGCTAACCTTACTGATAGACACTGAATATATGTTCTTTAACTGGCCTTCAAAGACATCATTAGGCAAGAGTATAGAGGCTAGAACTCCTTAATTCTACACACTAATTCAACAAGATACTATCACACACTGTCACACATCATTTTCACTTTTGCAGAAAGAGATGACGCAAGGCCAAGACACTAGCATAGTGGTTACGAAGTCACACCTGGAATGGAGCGGAAGCAGCAGTGATCATTGTTATGTGCACAAGAAGATGTATTAGAGTGCAAGCAACAACCTACAGATTTTTCCCTCTCAGATGCACCATTGACTGCAATACAAAACTCACATTAAGCGAAAAGAAACTACAACCAGATTATAGAACATGTTAAGCAATTCGGCTATAAAATGCCTTTTAATCCAGGAGAGGCATTCGATTGAGGTTTCCAATCAAGTGACTGCTTAAGCTTGTACCCAAAGCGTATGGACAATGTGCTCAACAAGGCACCTCCTGCAATTAGGATCCAATTTGGTCCTTCACCACAAAATTTCTCAGCTCTCTGATGCTTGGAAATATCATTTCTTCGTGTACTCATTGTAAGAGAAGGTCAAAACGTCTCTATCATCCAAACATAACCTTAATTGAAAAGATATAATAATGTATCATTATTGATGTCCACTTGACAGTTTTGAAATCCTGAAATGCTTAATATCCACCAAAATGCCTGAAACTTCAGTAAATTTACAAGATATTGGGCCTAAAGAATCATTGGTTTTGCATTGCGTCAAAAACAATCAATCAGAGAAGACAAACAAAAATATCTAGAATCAAAGGAACACAGAAAAGTGAAAAATTGAGCTGGAGTCATGTGGTATCAGTTATTAATAAAGATCTAAGAAGAGAGATTCTGGTTCTGAAAGGAATAAGGATCAATTTCTATTTAAAGAAACATACTAGAACCACTCTACCTGTAAAATCGAAGCTCCCTGAAGAGCAATCACCATGGGAGTTGATTAGACATAAAAGTAAGTCTCCTATATGCCTAAAGAGGTAAGATATAAGAAATACTTTACTTGAACACGAAGCAAATTAAAAATTAAAACTACCTTAAATTTTTGGATAAATGTCATTTAATTGCTAATCCAAAAACCTAAAACAACACATAAATCAAAATAGAGTTTCGCGAAAAAATTTGACTCAGTGTGTGAGAATAATCACAGTACAAACCTCATAGAAGGAATGAAACGGATACTAAAAGCGCTCGCTCCATAATTTTCCTTAATAGGCAGAAAATCTTCAGTGTTCGTTCTTCACCTTGCAGTTTCCAGAATCGCAAATCGCTGAAAGAGAAATAATACTCCGTGAAGAATTTGAGTTTCAGGCGATGGATACGGTGAAATTTGACCGTAAAACCCAGCGAAAGAGAGAAGTGAAAAATGGAGGAAGATACGGCGCCTCACAATCCTTCGTTTCCTTTCTTCCGACTGTTAATTAATATATTAAAAAAAGTTTAAAAAATCAAAAATCGAAAATTAGGAACGAGAATCTCCGCACGCCTACACCACGTCCCATGGATGACGCTCACGGTGGTTGAGAATTTACCTCATTTTTTGTGTTTTCTTCTTTAAATTAATGAAATTAATTATATATATATATACTCCCTCCGTTTCACAATATAAGTAGTTTTAGAGAAAAAAATTTGTTTCAAAATAATTGTTGTTTTCACTTTTCAATGCAAAATTTAATGTATTTTTGTGTTTTTTGACTCTTTATATTCTGCAGAATGATTTATTATTGGTTGGTTTGTTTTGGAATGCGGTTTTTATCTTGAAATGTTAAAAATTAAATAACTTTCTTAATAGTTGTGTCATAACCTTAAACTACTTATATTGTGAAACAGAGGGAGTATATGTTTGTCACACACACACATTTATCTATTTATGTAATTTGCTGTTTACTTCTTCGGTTGATGAGTACTCTTATTTATGTTTATATAAAGTTCTAGTGACTAGTGGAGCACAACTACTAACTGCAAGCTGTATATATGTAACATATATGACAATCATGATCAAATAAATTGGTCTTCCTTACCGATTCATTCATCCTTGTGACATTCAAAATCAAACCGAAATAGCTAAGTGTAAGTTAACATGAGGAAAATGATAATGTGATAAGAAAGTCTATTTAGTGCCAAAACAGCAATGAAATATACTCACTATCAAAACCCAAAACATTATCAATGGGAAAATACAATATTGACCATATCACAAAACATATCAAAGGCAAAATACAAATACTTTGTCACCCAATCTTCCACAGTTCCACTATAACTTGCAAACTTTCAAGAGTATCAAATAAATGGAAAAATCAAATAAACAATGAGGACAAAACTCAGGAGACTGGAACATAAGCCAAATACAAGACAGGAAAACACCCACTGTCCCCTCAAATGCTAAAGTGAATATTAAGACTCAATTTAGCAAGAATCGACTTTTAAAAAACAAATACCTGAAGACACTTTTAACTTTTGAGATGTATAAAATACCACAAGAAGATCAACTAGTAGAAGCAAACGTAGCAAGAACGTTAGCCTGAGAAGGCGGTAGACTGCTTATGACTGGCTGCAACTGATTCCCATAAACAGATATCAAGTGGGAGAATGTTCTTCCTACAATTGATTTCACTTCAACTTTTTCGACTGGTGACTCTAATACTTGCCCAAAGATTTTAACCAGGTCCGGAACATGTAAGAGGATCTGATTTTGCATTCAAGCAAACCAATTCACCAAATGCACAACATTTTCTTAAACGGTGAAAAAATTTGCAAAGAAATACTACCTGTGGACTGGAAGCCATAACAAGCGAATATATACAGGTGTAAACAGCCATGGACTCCTCTTGATCTTCCTTTAGAGGTAGTCCTCTTAATAACACTGGGAGTACCTGGATTATGTAGCCTAAGGATCAGTACAGTGTTTCATAAGGTTCAGAAAATAAGAAAAAATAGATGAAACTGGCCTAGCTTGATATCATACTTGATTTAGCGGGACTAATTGAGGCTGCACAACAATCATCCTTGCAGTAGCACCTGCTGCATTATCCCTAACAGCAAGGTCTGGTTCCGTCTCCCCAAAAAGAGGGTAAATTCCACGAAGCACATCGCCGAAGTATCTGTCGTTGATTTAAGGGAAGACCAAAAGAAGAAGATGGGCGATAGATGAGCATAGAAATCAACAGATCAATCTTTACGCCTTGATTAGAGTTGAAGTCTTACTTAAGAGCAGTTTCACCCCCATTTTTGCATAGCTCTCCGACACAGAAAGCTGCATTCCTTCTATTGGTTGCTACTGGTGATCCCAATTCTTTGAGCACCAATGGCATTAACCTCTGCAATGTAATAGAGCTCAAAAACGAGAAACGAATCATAGAGAACATAAGATGAAGAGAATTACATCAACGTAATCAGAGATTGGAGCACCCATTTCTTGAGCAACTTCAGCAAGACTAGCAACTACCATTGTCCTATCCTGTGGGGGACGTGAAGCTTTCTACAGGCGCACGAAGTAGAACACTAAGTACATAAACTTCATGGGAACAGAGTTATGGCAGTGAATGCTGTGATTACTAATAACCCACCGCAAATTTCATCAAAGGCTCAAAGAATTTGGCAAAGACAGGCTCAAAATGAGACCCCATACACTTTGCAAAGGCGGGAAGGAGGTCAGAAACTGCATCCATGAGGACCTCATCATGCCCAGTATCATCATCATCAACATCGCTCTCATCTTCAAACTGCTGGCAAGGTGCTTTTTCCGTCAGCAGTAGCAATGTCGCATCAACAAGGGGTGACAAATCTAGAAACCAATGTTGTCAGATTAACATACAAGAGTAAAGATAATTCTGAGTATCAAGAAGAAGAAAAACATTGAAATTGACTCCAAAAAGAATAGACACCCACAGTTTTGAATTGCTACATAACCATAATCCTTCATGATATCTGCTATGCTCATGCAAGCCTGAGCAACAACCTCCTTGTCGTCATCGTCAGCCATGGTTTTGATATAAATATTCATAACTGTGTCTGTGATGAACAAAGACTGTTTCAATATATTTTGGTCGTTCTTGTTTTCAATTGAAAAAAAAAAATGCTGTGTAATACAGGTTACCCAGAATTTCATTTGCCTTCCCACTTCCATCCTGCATAAGAACCAAACATTCAGACAAAGGAAACTACCATGGTTGGAAACTATATGGGAACTGGGAGGGGAGGGGAGGAGAGAATCAGAGAAAAATAGTCAAATGGAACTATTCATGGCCAAGTCCTTACATTATGAGTCTGGAAGATAGCATGAGCAGCTGCCAATACATCTGCAATTCCGACGGATAAATGACGTAAGTTTACAGACTATAAATGAAATACGGAGCTCTAATCCAACCATCAATATCAAGTCTAACCCATCGATTACTTAAGCTTTTAAATACTAACAGATCCGCTGAGCTGCACGTTTGTAATAAAACTGAGTGAACATGAAATTTCAGAAAGATAGTGCATAGAAATTTGACCATATATTGAACAAAGGCGACTAAAAAAGGAATTGGCACATCAACCATATGCCTAACTGTTAGATATTGTAAATCTTCAGACCTGTTGCTGACTCTACCTTTTGTTGGCAAGAAACTATGTGTCAAGTAAACAACAATTGCTAAGATACAGGTGTAGTAAATTTAATCTGTCCCCTCCCAAAGAAGAAGCCCCAAGGGTTACACATGAGATATGTGTCAGCATAGCTCCGACCCAGTAAAGACAATGACTATCAATGGAGCAAGAAATCGAATAGAAAATACAGAATACTCACGCTTCAAACCAGTGACTGCTTGAAGACGAACATCTTCATGAAAATATCCAGAATGTTTATCCATAATCTTCAATGATTCCTCAAGATAACTTATAAGTAGGTTAAGGGGGCATGAAAAGGTTTTTTTGTAAGAATTCTAAAGAAGGAGAACCATAAAACAAAATTTGAAGGATACGGTGCAAAAGAAGATTTAGAGTGTAGTGCAAACAGGCCAAGAGCTTGAGTTGCAGCTGCCTTTTCATCCAATACTCCTGTTCTTACGCTAATATTCCGAACTCGGGGCTCATCATGAGCTTCATCATCAGAGGATACCCCACCAAAATCATTAATATTTTCATCGTCTGACTCATCAATATCTACCGCAGAACCATCATCAAGATTGCAGGAACTAAATACTAATGGCATAAGACGAGGTAAATACTGCAAAGAAAATGTGTTTTCCCCTTAAACATAATCACTGGAGTCGAAGCTGTTATAAAGTCTACTTGGAAAACATGTATGCACACCTGGGAAAAAGTGTCATCCAATATTTCAGCGATGTTGCTGAAGAATCCATGAGTATATTCTCGCAACTCACTGAACTCCAGTCCAAATCCCTGAAATTTTATGACTATAAGCTCTTTCTACGACAAAATGTCATATTTAGTTCAAAGATACAGAATAGCAAGGCAATTACTGATATTGCAGCATCAATGAAAGCTGGTAAAATGGCCTCCATCCCTTGTCTCCCAACAGACATTGCGACAATCCCAACAAGCTCAGTAGCCCTTGCACGGGCACGAAGATCCTCGTCATTGGTGAGCACCATGAAAAACTTCATCAATTCTAAAACCCTCTCAGCATATGGATTAAATGCTTTCTCAGCAGCAGCAGCAACCGACCCGATTGCAGACTGCAAGCAAGTAGCATTACTCATAATCAATATTGTTGAGACCAATTCTACAGAAACTCTGGCAAAGATTGTTGCCATACCATGCATGTCTCTTGTAGATTACGAGGACTACTTTGGAGAGCTGCCATGAGCTTCACCATCAAAGGATCAAGGAAAGCGACAATTTCCTCACCCATGTTCTCGCAAAACGCTGCTAAAGCATAGTATGACTTTTCCTGCAGACAATAATGAGAGACGTTACTAAGAAACTAACGATTTGCAGAAAAGTACACTTTCATATAATACCACAAATTACTCTCGGTTCCTTTTATGTTTTACCTTCACTTCCTCTGATACATCTTCAATTGCATTCAATACGCATGGAAGAACACTCTGATAGTGTGACAGGATTTCAGGTTGAAGATGCTCGGCGAATTGGCCCAGAGCAAATGATGCTGCCCCTCGAACCATTTGCTCAGAGTCTCTTAAAGCTCCCAAGACTATAATAAGTACAGGGTCCAGCTTCTCTTTCATAAGATCAAAGCAACCCTCTGATATAACACCAAGAGCTGTTACAGAAGCTTCCCGAAACTTCAGATTGGTACTCTGACTATGCATGGAAGCAAATTCAAGAACAGGGACATATACATGCTTCGGCAGGTTCATAGCTAGTGTGTCTATAACTTCAGCAGCTGCACGATCAGGAGCAAGATCATCATCGTCTTCTTGATCAGTTGACTCGGCGAGTAAGGGACACATAACTTGCAATATTGGTATGACTAGCTTATATTTTTTAAGGGAATTGTATTTGTACTTTGCCAACCATGAGACTATTTGGATTGCCTGGTTCATGAATGAAACAAGGCATAAGGAATCAAAACATCATAATCTGAACCTTTTTCAAGCAAAAGAGGCCAAATCTTCTAACCTGATGACGGGTGCTACTTTCAAGGTTTTGATTACACGAAACTTCAAGAGAGAACTGCACGATTGATTTGACAGAATCTCCAAGAAGAGGAGCTGGAGATTCAATCAGCTCATCGAAAATTTCAAAAGCAAGTATAGCAACATCCTCCTCACCAGATGCAATACATTTTCTTGAAACATCCAATATGCTGGGAATGAACTCTCGGAACTTGACCTGATAGAATTGGCATAAGCACAACATTCAAAAACCTGTCTCTAATCTTCAGAAAAAGTTGCCCATACAAAATAAAAAGGTAAATACGATAGACATCCTACAGATACTAGGAGATATTTAAACACGCCTATGAGTCTATGACATTGACCAGAAATAGAAAGTCGCTAGATTTACCACTTCGGCCCCATCACTCGTAAATTCCAGAAAAGAGCCCACAGCCCTGATATATTGCAGAAGCTTGTAAAGGTTACAGACAAGGTCCAAAAGAAGAAAAGCATTTATATTCCAGAGAAATAAAATTACTTGAGAGCGGCAACTCTGACTCGACTGCTGTTTTCGTCCTGCATGCTCTTGAGAAGAAGAGCCTGCAAGTCGGCAAAGTATGGCCTGAATGTGTTCCCAATCGTTTCTGTCAAAGAGCTGAAAAGGATCAATGCTACCTACAAACGACAAAGTAGATTCACCTAATTGAACAAAATAGGCATCAAGTCGATCAAATCGACAAAATGAGGCAAGAGAATTTCACAGGGAAGTTACTTCACGATGGTCTTCTTGAGCACTCTGACTACACTGGAAGAGAAAGGTTAACAAATCAGGCCACTCTCCAGCCGGAACAGCGTATTTCGCTACCACACTCACTACATTAGCACTCGCACGCCTCACCGGCGGACTATGAAAATATCAAAAAAGAAACGTAAATATCAAATCCCAATCGAAACGAGAGAGATAGAGATATGAAGTAGGAGAAACCTATTCTCCACGGTGATGCTCTCGATTAATGACTGCTTAACGTGCTGTTTGAGTTGAGGAGAAAGCTTGGCCCAATGTCCGGTGATTCTTTTACGGAGGAGGACGGCGGCGAGCTGGCGGACGTTAGGGGTTTTAGCAGTACGGAGGTGGTGAACGAGGGAGGGAACAATCTGAGGATCCTTAGCAAGACGCTTGATCTGATCCTCCGCTTGCCGGCGAGCATCGTTGTCCGGCATGAGAAATTGGATCAACAGAAGTTCTAGAGATTGCGCCATAATTGATCTCCCGAAGCAGAGAGGCTGCTGGAGTTGCGGGAGGGAGAGTCGAGAAAATAGGGTTTTTAGTAATTAAGTGATTTATATATTTGAGGGCTTTTGCCTTGCATTTTTTTTTCTTTTTTTACCAGATAATATTTTCAAGTTGGTAATAATATCTATTGACTCAAAGCAAACCAAAAAAAACCACTTTTCTCTCTAAAATATCTCAGCTCCGGATAAATCTTCATTTACGTCTTCGCTTCGGGTGGCCGGTGGCTTTTACAGCGTCGGGACTGGCCCCTTCTCCATTTTTTCGTCGTCTGTTGCTTTTCTTCTCTTTTCAGTTTTCTTTGCTTATTCGTGGTAGTGATAGCATCTGGTTTTTTCGTAAATTTGGTTTCCGGTGTAGTTAGAAGAGGTTGTTGGTGCACTACCGGTGGTGAAGACGCCGAACCACCAGACCTACGGTGTAGTTTTACTGCGAACATATGTTATCCCGACCGGTGTGCTTTAGCGAAAGCCTTAGCCTCGTCGTTTTGAGTGGTCGTTTCCCAATCTTCGCGTCATGCCGGCTCCTCCTCTCCTGCAGCTGGTGGTTTTTGGAGGACTGGTAAGCGGATATGGTTGACGCTGGTTAAGTCTTTCGCCGGGTACTTTTTCGTTTATGCAGTATTGTCGTCTCCTCGCCATTTAGGTTTGGTCTAGTCTATGACTTTTTGGCTAAAGGTTTGGATTGGCTGCTTAGCCTTTGTCTCTGGTCCTGATTTCTATATTCCTGCTTCACTTTGATCAGTGCCACTGTAGTTCTTTTTGTTTTGAGATGTTGTTGGCTTTTAAGGTGTGTCCATGTCTGGTTTGTCAGTATTGGCAGGTTTGTGTTGTGTTGGTAGAGATCTAGATTATTTTGTGTTGGTTTTAGTGATCTCCTCCCTATTGCAATGGGTAGTTTTTATTTTTCGGTTCAATGTGCTAGTCCATCTGACTTGATTGGTTGGCTTGGTCCATGTTTTGGCTTTGGTTTGGGTTCGGGTCCAACTTCTCCTCGTTAGGGTTGTCGTTTGCTTTTTCCAGGTTTGGTCTTCGCTTCGTCTTCTGCGATTTAATGTTTTCCAGTAGGAAGTCGGGCAGTCCTTTCTTCTACATCCAAGATCAGTACGAGATCTTATCATGGTTTGGCTTCTCTTTTAAGGCTTTGATCGACGTTTTAACGTCTTTTATGTATCTGGTTCAGAGTAAGGTTCAAGGCTTTGTCTTCTCGGTTCCCTTAGTTCCCGAAGGAGGTGCTCGCTCTCATTTATGAGATAGCTTTCGGATTTACATTAGGAGGTCTCGCCGAAAGTGTTATTGTCACCTGGTCTTTCCCTTCTGGTTTTGGAGTTGTCGTCTGACCTTCGCTTAGCCTTCGTAATGGTCCTATGGTCTTATTTTCATTCTTATTTGGTATTGTTTGCCTTTGATCCTTGATAGTAGGTTTTCAGTTGTGTAGGTTTGGTTTCGGGGATTTGTTCGTGGTTCCCCGGTTTAAGTTTTATGAGAATTGTTGTTGTTGTATCTGTATTGGGCGTAATTTCCCTTGTTTAATTCTAATAGACGGAAAAAATATTTATTTATTCACTT
>OVAV01002596.1:0-11018 GCA_900406375.1 Iberis amara
AAAAATATAAATCTACAGCACTTACCAATCACCACCTTAGAAACCTGAAAATCATTTTTATTTATAAATTTGAGAAAAAAAACGATTACAAATATTAAGCTAAGAATCATCAATCAAAATTCCAAACGAAAAGATATTAAATATCGGTAATTCTCTTTTTTTTTTTGTTTTTTTGATAAGAAGTAATTCTCTTTTTGAAAATTAAAGTATTAATTGATTGCTCTTCGTACAAATGAGTTAATGTTATGAAGTTTGAAATACGTTGAATCTAGGGCTAAGCATTTTGGATCGGGTAACTTAACCTTTCATGTATCTGATCCGGATTTATAGATAAAGATCGGGTACGAATAATGGTAACTATCGGTTTGATAAAAAAAAACTTGGTATGAGTCGAATAAATTTCAGGTAAAGATAATTATTTGTGTACCTGAATTATCCGATTATGTAACTAAAAAAATTGAATTATTTCAAAACATAATTATAGTAGTATTGTTTTTATGAATAAATATTTTTTTTTTGTATTAAGTATAAATGAAATCTATTAGAAATAAATTTACATTATCCGTTATTTTATATCATATTTACGTTTTTTTGTAAATGTTTTATTCAGTTTGATACTTAAATTTAATAAGTTGTAGTGTTTTAAGAAAACTATATATTATTGTAAAATTTTGACATTATATTACCTAAAATAATCGTACTAAATCTTTACTTGTCATCACCCAAAAATATTAGCTTTTAACTATTCTTTTTCCCGCATTATCCGAATTGGGTAATAATTTTAACTTACCGATCCTACTTTTACCTTATCCAATATCCGAATTACCCAACCCGAATTCAACGAGTATGTTTCGTGTAATAATTTTGAATACCCGTACCATACCCATACTCATATTATTCGACCCGTATTCGAAACGAACACCTAGTTGAATCACATTAAACAAGGATGTGCAACTTATATCAGTATTATATTATAGTGATGNAGAGAGGAGAAATGAAGAGAGTTGATCCTTTACATCGGTTCTCTGAATATCTCTATTATAAACTTGATTTAAAAATATATTGCCGTTTAAATATTCTTCCAAAATAGAATAAAAGAAAAGAAAACCTGGCAGAAAAATAAGGGTGCAACGTTACAAATTGTATCAGACACGTATAGAAAAAGAAGAGATACAAATAATCAAATCATATACAGACGAATAAACCGAAATCAAACTCCACAAAATCGAACATGTAACCAGTTTGAGATTTACTTGATAATATAATTAAACCAACCGTAATGATTAGCCGAAGGGTGTGGAGACAGGAGCTGGTCCAGCGAGTGCATCAGAACGTTTGATGCTACCCATTCCACAAATAATACATCCAGGCGACGAAAGAGCAGCAAACTTTGCGCCACAGAGATCACAAACATCGTACCCAATAGTTGATAATCTGCTGAGTGTAGCTGAGCATAACTGAGACGGGTCTTCGAGTGGGTCGATGGATTTGTTGGATGTGCCTCTCTGGACACACAGATCGACTAGTCCTCTTAGTTCTTCTTGCTTGCTCGGTGGTGCCTTTGACAAAAGCAGCTCCAGCATCTGTTTTGAGTAGCCATAGTTTTGAACTTCCATGTTTCTTTTGATTGCAGTTCGTATGCAGTTTATGCGGTGCTTTGCTAGTAGTGGGAGTGAAGCTAGATGCCTTGAGAGTCTTGCCATTTCGTCCTTTGCGCTTAATGCACTTGCGCCTTGGACCCTTTGTAGCCTTAAGATTTCCTGCAAATGGGAGAGAAAAGAAAGATGCATTTATATGATGATTTTCTATTTGAGCGGAATCTTTTTTGTCGTGTAAGGAACTCGGAGGAGAGGATATATATGAGAGTGAGTTTACCCGAAGGAGAGTTACAGCTATCTTGTACTGGGCACAAATTGTGGCTTGAGCTTTGATATCTGCTCCACGTGATTGATCCTTAGCCAGAGCCAAGAATGCTTCGTCAAAGCAAGACAGTGCATCTGGAAGCTGGTTTTGCTCAAGATGGGCAAGTCCAGTCTTGAAACAAACCGGGGCGGCTGCTCCACGTGGAACCTGATGAGAGTAATCATCATATGTTAAGACGCCAAGAATAAAACAAAGGGCTTAGAACTTTTATTTGGAAGTAGTAGGAAATTTAGGGGTTGATATGATCTTATAAGTAATTCCAGATTCACCTGTCCGGGACGAACGGAAGTAGGAGGTGATGTAGGCTGTCCAGGAGGCTTTCCAGAATCACCAGTATTTGGAACTCCAAGAACACTAAGATCAAGAGGCTGAGTAGAAACAGGAACCTGTGGTGGTCCCTGAACTTGACCAGAAAATTGTGGAGGAACACCACCATCAGGAAGTCCAACGGTCTGATATGGAACACCAGGTTGTTGGTTTGGCTGAGGAACGCCACCATCAGGAAGACCAATATCAGGCACAGTATTATTATTTGGAACACCCTTTCCAGCTTCTGCAGCTTGAGCGATTTGGTCCATTTTCGAGAGGTAAGTGCCAGGAGGAGGCAATGTCTTAGCGACCTCAACAGATGGGATTGTATTTTGGAAAAAGTCTTCGGGTATTGGTCCAGCTACAACTCCCATATTCGTACCAGACGGAGCAGCTGGTTGGGAAACTGGTTGAGGTTGCTGAGTCCATGAGCCCATCGCAAAAGGATCAACTGGAGCTGATGCAGAAGTTGGAGCAGTTGTTGAAGGAGGAGGCTGGCTTAACATCTGACCTAAATCCTGGGATCCAGCACTAATTGATTTTGTTCTACTCATTGGCAGGCCTAGCCCATCTCCGAGTTTAAACGTTCTAGCAGCTTCTTTAAGCTTGTTAACATCCACAGTGTCAGATGTTGGCTTTTCTCGTATTCTAATTTGCAGCTTCTTAGGTTTTTGTACACCTTCCTCGTCACTGCTGCTGCCATCACCAGCAGCTCCATACATTGTTTTCTTGAATTCCTCAGCAGCCTTAGCTTGTTCATCAGCCACGCTTGGTTTACCAAGAGATTCCAAACCCATCATGGAACTGGATTCACCAGCAGGAAGTGCCAAAGGTTTGTCTGCTACAGTTTTACCCATCAAAGAACTAAGCCCTCCAGGTTTAGTAACTAAGCTATCTTCTTTAATTTCCACCACATTTACTCTGCCTTTGACACAGCCCAAGTAAACACCAATATGATCAGCTACTATTGACGGGATGGTTCCATCATCATTCTTCATGTATGGCATTACTTCCCCAGCTAGCTCCCATCGAGGTATACTCTTCATGTCAGTTGGAGTCTTGATTTCCCAATTACCACCGCCCCATTCTGGTCCTTTTGGAACCATACTTTCTGCTGCAAAATTAGCGAAAATTCCCTGGGTCCATCCTGTAGACCGTACTCTTAAAATCCTTTCACAATATCGTCTTAACTCAGGATCTCCATTTTCTTCTTCCAATTTCTGGGCAAGACGACGCATAGCACTAGGGTTGAGGTGGCATATGAAAAGATCTAGCACACTTTCATAGTCGGCTATTACTTCAAAAGTTTCCTTTGCGCTATCAAACTGACCATACCTACAGTAAAAATGTCGAATTTAGTTCAACAGAAGATAGGGTTGAATTGATCATCCAACAATACTAAAAATATATTCAGAGATACAGGTGTTTTTTTAAGTCCTGCAAAGAAGGTTTACTTACTTGATACATGCATTTCCAAGCTGCCGGAACCTCTGGAACAAAAGAGATGTTGGAGGACATTTTGGATAGTCTCTTGAACGTAAAAACTCGTCCTTTAAAACCGACAATGCAGTGGAGAACCGAAGAGCCTTAATTGCATATGCACATCGTAAGACCTAATTTGTTTCGAAAACCGGTTAGTAAAGGAACACACCTTCTGTGTGAGAGTTCTAGTTGTACGATTTACTGGAAACTCACCTGGTTGAACTGAGGGCCTGCTTGAGCTAGTGATACAGCAAGATCTCCACATACAGGAGGGCTCTTAGCAAGGATATCAAGAGATCTTGGAGTAATCCGCAGGCTATCAAACCTGCAACCAACATATCAAAAAAACTTAGGAAGTCTAATATAGTCATGACAGGAATGGAGTCAATGAAGCTTGTACTGTTTGATATCCAACATTAAGCATGTTACAAAAATTACAATAAAAGAAAGAAAAAGGACAGGTGTAAAACCTTGTTGTTATTTGATACAATACTTCAGAAAGGTCCAGTTTCTGTTGAAATGTTTGTTGCATTGTAGAAAATCCGATTAAAAGTGGTTCAAGTAGCCCAACCAGACAGCTCTTGATTTCAATCCCCTTTTTCTGCTTCGGACTTATATCAGTGGGAGTAGCGAGCAATAGCCGGTCATTCAGGGCACCAACTAAGGCTGCGTTTAAGTGGATGAAGTTAAGAGAATGAATTACATACGTTCACCTTAAACATTCAGAGAACCAAGATCTGCTTACCAGCGTATGGTGTACTTAAAGAAAGTATGGTCCTCACTTTCCCATCCCATCCAAGCATACATACAGCAGTTGTTGTAGAAAAGAATAAGGCTGGTCCAACCCATAGAAGAGATCTGAAGTTTGCATAAGTTAAGGTTTCTCTCAATAATCAATGAGCACACATCCAAATAGTGTTAAGTGTTAATATATAATGCACATTTGAAAGGAAACAAAGATAGTTTAATCAGGATATTGATGGTAGTCCTCTATCATATTTTGTCGAACTACTAGCCAAAATATCAAAATCCGCAGACACCATTAGCACCCTTTGGGTTGTTAATATCCCTGCAACATATCCGCGGGGTGTTTCTTGCCACTGAACCTGTGAGCCAACAAATAGTTCTTATAAAATACTGGGAGGAGGTACTTTGCAGATATATATTATACTTTACCTACAAAATTTCGAGAACAACTATATCATTGAGCCTTGTAGAATAAATCACTGACAGCAATAAAACAGCTAAAACTAAACACCTGAGTCCTTTTTCCGTCATTCTTAATTTCTAAATGAGTTATTTCAAGAGAGAACTGACCAAATGCAAACCACGTCAAAAGAGTAATGAAGTAAAACGACTGCATGTATAGGCTGGAAATAGAATCATAGACCAAGTGCCTCCAAACAATTGGTAAACAAGACTAATTTATAACAGATGTTGCAGCGGAGTCTGTGCCACAATCAGCAGGTCATTCATGTTTTTGTAGGGAACTTCATACCTGAAGAGCAATTTCATGTTTCTTCAACTTGATTGACTTCCGCCCCTCGCCTTGTGTTGAAATATAATGACCATCTGAAGCTGAGAGACGGAAGCCTTGAAACAACTTCGCCAGCCCAATTTGGATTCCATTAGAAGCAAACAACAGAGTGGACTCTGTAATCAAAATTGCCATCAGTTAGCTCTGGCTTACTCCCAATGATAAGAAAGTTTTCAAGAATGAGATTATCTGATGCATCACCTATCGGTGTAGAAAAAACACGATCAACTTCTGTCTCAAATAGGAATTGCTGTGGACCCTGAATTGCAGAAGCATTTGCATCATTGGTTTGGTTCTCTTCAGATAACAAATTCTTCTCATTTTCTTCTATTGTGGTAAATTTTGGGAGGATATACATAGACAGTCCTGTCTTGTCCTCATCAAGAATTGCAAATTGATCGTCATTTGGGCCGATAAATGCAGCATCGCAACCTGCACAGCAAAAAATATAGCTTTGAGATAGTTCTCCCCTATTCGTTCACTCATTTAGAATCAGGGAAAACAGCAAGACTGAACGCCTTAAGTAATGCATCTCTTTCATGTTAACAGATAATTTGTTGAAACTTTAAGCTCCCTTGATTGTTAGTCCCTCGGGTACACAGCATTTGAACCTAGCATCAGTCTCCCAGCGAACAGAGCACCTACTACTTAATAGGATATATTGTAGCCTTGGTATATCTAATTGACTTTATGCAGTATGATACCACTTTATCTTCTCAAAACTTCAAAACTGAAGCGGAAAAGGAAGATCTCTATAGAGCAGCAAGGGAATCTAATAATCAGACAAACCTTTAGCAGTGCTTCCTTTGCTGTTAGGCAGCTGAGAACCTGTATTTTCCCAGTAAAGCACAACTTCATTGGTAGCACCACTGAATTCATAGACAACTAGAAAGAGGTGCCTTTTACGACTGTAAACAATGTATTTTGAGTGATATTCCACATTTCCGGGAATCTGAAAACAAGAAGAATTGTAAGTAAAAGTAAAAAAAATTAAAAAAATGAAATCAAGTAACATGAATATTATAAATATTTTACCGATGTATACAGCTTCTTGTAGATGTTGTCCGTTCCAGAAGAGAGATTATGTGCCATGAGATTGAGGCCCTCAATATAAAAGGCTCTCACAGGATAATGAAGGACCCTATTTGGTTTATTGAAGAAATTCAGCTCCAAATGGAATGGCTGTTAAAGAATCCAATCGGTCAGGCATAAATCAACTACTACACAAAACAAGCTCTCTGAAACAGTTACATGCCTGGCAAACAGGAATGTCTTTAAGCTGATCCTTTGTATCCACAACAGTAATAAGGGGCAACCTTGATATTGGAGCAGTTTTCGCATGACCTTCCATAAAATGCTGCAGGGATTAAGTCACAGACTTAACTCAGAGAAGTTCCAAATAAAAAACAAACATAATGTGTAAACAAAAAGCTACAACAATCCTACACTGTACAGGAAAGCCTTCCGTGCAATATCTGAGATTGTTAGCTGATTCTGGCTGCAAAAAAAGAAGCGATAGAGTGAATATGGAGAAAATGTAAAATCAAAATCTTAAGCCATTTGATACAGAATTCACGGCATATTCAACACATAAAATAGCTAATGTTTTTAGAACATTTCCATTACTGGTTGCATGAGGAAATCCACTTACCCCTTGTGATGATTCTCTTGTAGCAAAGCTTGAAGTTGATGCTCAGCTAAAATTCCAGAGGAACCCATCGATGAAAGCTTTTCCTTTAGAACAGAAGCTGTTAATCACATCACACGTTAGAAAGCAGAATATAGACAAAACAATGCTGGGCGAAACCTTGTTATTATCACAGGATTAGTGACTCCCAAGAGATATGTTCATACAGCTTAAACAAAGCATCATCTGTTTATGGGTAAATAAAGTTAATGTTCAAGATTCACCTGAAGATCCCCTAGCACTTTGCAGAACTGCAAAGAGCTGCTTCCTTCCCTCCCTGGTCTGAGCTGCCCGATTTTGAGCATTCTCATTACCCGCCATGTTCTATATAAGAAAATTAAGTATGTCAGAGACAGAAGCCATACATCTACCTAAGCATGGAGGGACAGACTGACTGTAGGAAGTAAAATGAATATTCTCAACTGCAAAAATCAAAGCTGCTAAGTTCAACTTTGGGTGAACTTCTAAAGTCTTGATTCGTGGTAAAGGGTAAACCGCTTCCCCACCCTGTTGAGAGAGAAGTCGAGGAATGTCTATCGATTCCATAGCTGCAAAATAAGAACAGTGCTACACTTCATACTCACAGTTTCCAAACCAATCATAAGAATAACTCCTAAATGAAATCAGGCTTACCAGCAGGCTCAAAAAAGTTAGTTTGTGTAGAAGGCCTGTTAGGATTTATTATTACTCGTGTCTTCCACACTTGAAGGGATCCATCCTTGGACACAGTGACAAGTACACGCAACATAGGTAGCCAAGATATTGACGTGATGGGTTGTGAACCCACTTGCGTACTGCAGTCATACCAAAAGAAACCAAACAGAGTGAATTATAACTAGGAAAAAGTGATAGAAATCCGATGCCAGCTGACAGAAAGCTGAAAGCAATATAATGTCACTTACATTCCGATCATATTAGGTCTTTCAGTTGAAACATCCCATGCTAAAAGAGTACCCCTCCTATCTCCAACAAATATCCATTCTAGTGTTGGGTGAAAAGCAAACGCACTGGCACCGATGAGTTTAATAGTATTGTCAACTACAAGGATAACAAAGATCTGTTGTAAGTGGTAGCTAATGCACATGATACACAAATCCAGAAGAATAAAGACAATGAGAAACGCAAAATCCTATACTCACGCTGCAGTGTATAATGAACAGCATATGTATGAATGTTATATGCTCGTATCAACCCCTCCGCATATGCTACATACTGAAAAGACACAATCATCGAACAAAGAAATTAAGTAGGTGTGCAACAGAACCAGATTTCAGTTCCACATACTAAGATGGAGAAATGAAGATGTCATCTCATACCAAGACAGGAAGTCGGGGATGACAAGCAATGTTTACAATTGGTTTCTTCAAGTCTGTCTTAATTTTAGTTGGAGCTCTTCCACCTTCAACCGTTCCAACAACTACAAAAAAAAAAGAGCAAATAAAGGCAATCAGAAAGAGAATGTCTATTTATATATGTTATATATGAGAACTCGGGGAACAGATAACCGAACCTGTCACACTCATTCTTTTTGGGAATCCAAAAAACACAACAGGTTGGAGCGGCGTTACTGCAAGGTGAACTTCTGTATCGGAGGAAATGTGCTCACTCCTCTTCTCCGGTGAGTGCAAGACACAAGTCTGCTCCGTTTCAAAATCACAAGACCTAATTGTACAATCCTAGAATATCCAAAACTAAAGCAGTTAAAATCACGAACACTGAAGTTAAAGTATATTGAGTATATTGGGAAATTTGACCTCAAGAATGGCAACCACGGCATTGCTGCTAGTAGGACTATACAACATCCTAACAGCAGGAGATCCAATATCGATGGACGCAATCTTACATCCCGTTAATGCATCAAATTCTGAAACAAACGTCAAAAGACGATAAACATTGAAGATCACAAACATGAACCGTGAATCTTCATACTCAAAATTCAACTAAAGAGAAGCAAAATGGGTGAATGTGGAAACACGATAATTATTGCAGGAATTTCTCTACCCATGATATGAGAACCAACGCCGACAGCAATTACGGCTTGCGACGGATGAAACGCCGCCGTATGAGGTTGAAGTGGCTTGCTGACACCACGACCTACGTGGCGCAGATCTAGATGCTGCACCGTTGCCCACTCCATAACTGATTTATTTTCCTGAAACACAAGTCCAGTTTCTCATCGTGCGAACAATTACGATTTAGATCGATCAGAGAGAAAAAGAGAAGCTGCTAACAAGATTTGTGATCTGATCTTTGAAACATAAATCTAATGAAATAAAAGGAAAATTAGCCTATAGCTTGCAGTGTTCATTTTTTGCTTTACCTGCTCGTAGATCCGAGTAAATTTACGAGTTCATTAATTTTGTTTCAAATACGATGCTGAAAATGTGAAGATTGCCAAGGTTTTAGGAACAGAGTGAGATCCAACAGGAAGATTAGAACAAATCAAAGCACGGTAAAAAGTTGGAGGAAGAAGAAGAAGAAGAAGAGATCGAACCAAAATGTAAGAAATCTCGTCGGGTTTTCTCCGGGTCGGATCTTTTGGGATTTAATTTTACGCGGTGTCTGTTTTCTAAACTACGCCGTTTTATCAGTTCGGGATGTAAATCATGGACCTCAAATTTAATATTATGGGCTTCAGTATATCATATTATTATGGTATCTTACGATATGAGCCTAATAAGTGAAATGTATTGTTTTTTTTTTTGTCTTTCAGTGAAATGTATTGTTTATGAATGCTAATCCATTTAGTTTTTTATTTGTTTATTTATTTAAATGTGAATTATATACCAACTAAAAGGAATGGGGTACATTGCATAGGAGTTACATTAGACCCAAAAAAATTAAAAGCCTACTATAACTAATACACATGATAGAAACCTAAGACTATTGGAACTTGAATCAGTTTAAGATTAGCCTTCGGCCCGTCTTTGTGAACCCATGGGCTAGTAGTGAATCACAAATGCTTCTATCAATGCTGCCGAAACCGATTATTGGGAAGAAGGCAAACCATTGTGCAGTCGCAAGTTTCTTTCCTTACATATCTAATTGATTGTAGCATGAGCAACTAGTTTCTTTAGATAACCATTCATCTCTACGAAAGTACCAATCATCCAAGCAGTAAACAAACTCCAAGAGGCAAATAGATCATTTGGCTGATCCAACCGAGGAAGAATCAAAGACCATATACCTGTAGAAAAAGAGTAGTGAAAGAATAAATGTTCTCTTGTTTCAACACTACAAAGGCATAAGATGCAAAGATTGTTTTGGCATAGATCCCATGAGAGCAACCTGTTTTAAAGAGAGAGCCTATCATGTTGAAGTGCCCACAATGTGAACGCATGTCTTGGCATTGCCAACTTGAACCAGACAAAATTGAGCCACCAAACGCGAGGATGAGAAGGTCTCAACCATTCCCATGTTTTGGCAACAGAGAAAAAATCTTGTCTTGAGTTGTCACAACCCCAAAGATAGATGTCTAAACTATTTGATGTTTGTGGGCAAGGAAGATCATGTAGGTAATCATAGATAGTGGCTAGCGAAGGTTGCCTAGGCATGTGAATAGGAAGCTGCCATTGGTTATTAAAAACAACAACTGCCACCGAAGCTTGTAGTATGATACCAAGCAGGAGAGGATCAGAGGGACATGAGATATCGATAATAGCACCCATAGGAGACCATCTATCAAACCAAAACGACGCTACTTTACCATCTCGGATAGAGTAGGATAAAAAGCGTTTAACCAGAGGCCTTAATCTGATCAGAGACAACCAAATCCATTAGTTATCTGAGGTCCAAGTAATTTTATTCTTAAATTGTGTTGTAGTATAAATATTTATATATATATATATATATATATATTATTTTAAAGGATGTTTTTTGGCCCAGTTTTGAAACCTAATAAAACCTATTACAAATCTCAAGTGAGAAATCAATAGATTAGTAAACCCCTTAAGAACCATATCTAAAACCAAGTGAAGTGCCCAGCAGTAGTTGAAAGCTCGGAAAATTTAAGCCCAGTAGTTGAAATGCTATTAGTGAGCCCATTCGAAGCCCTTAGAAAAGAAGATCAATGAAGTGAAG
>OVAV01002598.1:0-11016 GCA_900406375.1 Iberis amara
TATATATATATTTATCCTATAAGAGTGAATTGTTGTTATATTTTTAATAATCTCTTATAAATAAACATGATAATAAAAGTTAATACGTGTAAATGTTAAAGTTGAACAAACCAACTTGAAATAACAACATAAACTTTTAATATACAATATAACAAATGGTTACCAAAATTATTAACACTAATACAATAGACATGATAATATTCGCTATTGTTTAAACAAAGATAAAATGTGTATATACTTATTTTACTCTTTAGATTTTGTACTATTAATCTTCTTTTCATTCCATTATTTTAATCTTATAATTTATACTCCTTTCGTTTTGTTTTAAGTGTGTTCTTAGAGTTTTGTTTTTGTTTCAAATTAACTGTCTTTTTAGGTTCTCAATAAAAAAATTAAAGGGATTTTTACACAATATACCATATTGTGTAGGTTTCTTAGGCAAAATACCATATTGCTTCTTTTTTGCAGAAAATACCAAATTGAGTGTACTTTTGATAGTGTGAAAAGACTCTCATACCCCTCAAAACACACAAAATCGGTGCCAACTTTTTGTTGTATGGGGAGCATTAATTTTGATTGGAGAGGCATTTCAATATTTAATGGACAAAAAAATGTTGTCAACAAATGTGTGGTCACGTGGACCAGAAATATGAACAATGGACGAGTGTGTGCTGAGTGTATGTCTATGCGACTTGTTTTTGATTTTGTCACCTAAACAAGTTTTTTAATGAGCAATGGACCAGTGTTTTAGTATTTTTCGTATGAAAGTTACTTATGGAGCAGTCCTGTTATGGTAGAAAATAAGATTATATTTGATGAAAGAATAGGAATTTTGTTTGTTTATGTTTAAATTTCAGTATTTAACGGACGAGGAAATATTGTCAACAAGTGTGGTCGTGTGGACCAGAAAGATGAACAATGGACGAGTGTGTGCTGAGTGTATGTCTATATGAATTGTTTTTTTATTTTGTCACCTAAACAAGTTTTTCAATGAGCAATGGACCAGTGTTTTGGTATTTTGGTATGGAAGTTACTTATGGAACAGTCCTGTAATGGTAGAAATAAGATTAAAGTTGATGAAAGAATACAGTACACGTATTATAATTGAGTAATATGCAGTGGACATAATTGAGTAATATGATAGAGTAATATGCCGTTGACATAATTGAGTATACGTATAATAATTTTGTGACATTTTAATTAACAAGTGATATTTATGTGGATAAACTTACGTGATCTGAATACAAAGTCTACGTCATTAAACACAATTGACATTTTTGTTTATTACATAATAAGTAGACATGATGCAATTATCTTAATATAACTTTTGAGTGGATATAGGTTTAAAAGATAATTATGCACATAGGATAAAAAAAAAGTTACATGATAAGTGGACATGGACATGAAGTTGGTTATTATCCATATAATATTTAACAAGACATACTATGTTATCTAGATTATATTATGTCCACAAGATAGGACAGTAATATGAAGTTAAGAACACCATGGTATGCGAAGGAGGTCGCAAGACAGATGAACTAGGTTGCGTGGACAACATCTGCCGCTGCTTATGGACAAAATATGTTGGGATAAGACTTCCTTGTCCACTTGATTTTTGGATGCGCTGGCGGACATGATTTAGTTCCAGGTCCGCATATTCGATGGACGACAGACAGTGATATTTTGGACATCTTTTGTAACCTTCCTTACCGCCTTTTTCTCTGATAGTGCTTTTCCTTGTCCACTTGACTCGTGACTGAGACGGTGGACAGGATTTGGATCCGGATCTGAATCTTTGGTGGACGAGTTCTTTTGATGTTTGTGGACAACTTCTTTAACCTTCTCTGTCGCCTCTTTCCTTGATAGTGGTTTTCCTTGTCCACTCGATTCGTGACTGGACTGGTGGACATGTCTCGAATCCGGATCTGCATCTTTGGTGGACAATCTCTTGTGATATTTGTGGCCAACTTATGTACCTTTCCCTGAATCCGCCTTTTCTAATAGAGGTTTCTAGTGGACATCCTCGTCAGGCGTTTGTCGAGTTGCTTCATGGACATAATCGGCGGGTTTATTGGGTGGACGAGTCTCGTGGACGCTTGTCAGAGACTTTTATGGACAATTTCGGCATCGTTTTTGGCAATTTTTACATGTGGTGGTTCTAGCGGTCGGGTCTCAAGGGTTTCTCCTGTTTACTCAGCGATTGGCTAGTAGAATGGTGTGTCGGTATTTCCTTTTTAAGTCTTGGCGTAGAACGTTTCTCCTTCGCCGACAACATCTCGTCTTTCTCAATATCTGCAAGTTGCCAAAACTTTGTTTCTCACTTTTACGGGCGGTGAAAGTTTGAGGAAAGAAGGAAGATAAACCAAAAAGTACAAATATTTACTTTATTGAAAACGGTAAACAGTTTTTAAAAAAGAGTTTATGTAAAAATTTGTAAATAGTGAATGGGGGGCAGCAGAGTAAAATTGTGAGATTTGACATATGGTATATTTCTTTAGTTTTATCCAATAAGGTATATATCGTAAAGTGAATGAAAATTATGGCATCTGCCATAATTTTTCCAAGATTAAATGCGTTTGACTTTTTTGACCAATAAAATAATTGCAGTAATTTTTTTGATTGGTTGGTTTAGAAAATTTATTGATGTTTTTATGGAAAATAAAAATTTCTTAATATGTGTGAAATAACCTTAAACAACACTTAAAACAAAATAGAGGGAGTATTTATTTGTTATGATCTCTAGTTTTCTTTTCCAAAATCGTTAATATTAATATTAACATAATCCGGTTTTTAGTCTTAAATAAACATGAAAAGTGTATATATACTTTACTCTTCAAATTTTATACTATTATTTTTTCGTTATTTTAATCTTATAATTTAGGTCTAAATTATAAAATCACCATTTTTTTATTTTGTTATTATGCTTGTTATTATGTAGTTTTCATTTAAATGAACAATACATATTATTTTATAAATGTTATAAATTGACAATAATAAATTTTCCATTAGTTTAAAATACTACGTTGACACATGTCATAATCTTAATTAACAATGAAACAAGTTACGATTTTTTGAATTATAATTTTGCTTACGTGTCGCAATCATGTGAAATGCGTTCCGGTTACTATCTTCAATATATTAAAAGACAAACATTTTAGTCATACGTGTCAGCACCACGTTTTTTTAGATTTTTGTTTATTTAAAGTTTATTTTGATGCATTTATTGTAATATTTGTTTCCTTTTTTTATATTGATATATTTAATGGTATTTATCTCGAATAAGAAAGTTTAGACATCCACTTATATTATACATATATTTGTTTATATTCTCTACTTTTTATTTTTCATATGTTTATTGAAAATAAAAACTAATAGTCATATAATGTTAAATTATTAATATATATTTTTTTCTAGATATGTCATGATTAAATTTTAAAATTCAGACATATATTACATAATTTATTTTCTTTGTAAAAAAGCTCACACCAAATGTAAAAAATGAGTAGTGGACTAAAAATATCATATAAATATACTAAAATAATAAATTATAAGAGCAAAACTCTTATTTATATACCTCTAATTTAAAATTTTATTTTGGTTAATTCATTTTTTGTTAAAATCAATAATCAAATCAAACATAAAAAATATTAGAATATTTTATATTTGTAAAATTTAAATATAATAATGTACTTTATAACATAAATTTTTTTGTCACATTCATCTTTGAACCACAACGGGCATAACATAAAAATATAGAGTAAATAATTTAATTTTATTTTTCAAAATTTAAAATTTAATTTATTTGTGAACTTGATAATAAATTTAACTTTAGAAACTTTAACATGATAAAAATTGAATATAATTTAAATTTGTAATGATTAAAAATTTCAATTTATAATATTTCTAAATTTTACTATGCTATAAATTAGATTTAAATTATATCATAGATTTAAATTTAAACTATCAACACATTTTTTAAAAAATAATATTTTGTATAAATATTTGTTATTAAACTTATCTCGTGCACAACACGGGATGTCATCTAGTATTATTTATCCAAAAAAGATATCATCTAGTATTATATAATAAGATATTGAAAATAGCTGCGAAAGAGATAAGTTATAACTTATAAGTTTTACTTCTTATTTTGCTTCATTGTTTTATTCTAACTGATGTTGATTAATTAAATATTTATTTAATAAAATATTCAGATGGAGAAATATTATCTTTGAAAAAGCAATTGTATTTATGGAAGCTAATATTACTACGAAATCATTTTGTTTAAGTTGATAAATATAAGTTTGAAGTAAATTTAGTCAATTGTTTTAATATTTGAAGTTATGATCATAATTAGTTTGCTTTTAGTTTATAATTAAGCTTCTATAGTTTCTGACTTATAATCTTTCTTTAGTTAGTGTTCTTAGAAAATCAAAATAATTAACGAATGAATGAAGATATTTTATAGTTTATAACTTTATATATGGTTCTTCCCTAAGAATATTAACGTGGAGAGTATCCATATCGAACAACGTGCTTCCAACAAATGCATGTCTTCCCCCATTAATTTCTAGAAACAAAACCAACCCAATCTTTTTTAGTTTATCATTTCATTTTATGTTTTCTCTTCCCGGTTGACTAAAAAAACACGGTACTCAGATATTTTTGGTTTTCTAGAATGATCCAAGTGTCTTTTTTTTTCTCTCTAATTTAAAACACGTTTATACTTTAACACAGTTAAAATAAGAATTTTAAAAAATTTCCTTATAGTCCGACTCTTTTTGTTTGTAGAAGCTTGTTAAGGATGAACAGTATTCCAGATGATTGGGCTGAAAGTGATTGGAGAAGCCCATATAAATTTAGGTCTCGCCACAAGTTTTTGTTATTAGAAAGCTTCTTTTTTTGTTGTAATATCTTCTGCCCATAATTGTCGCAGATGGATTCCAGACGAGTAAATAAAGACCATAAATGTTTAGATAATAAAATCTTGTTAAAAAGTTCCAAAGATGTGAATCTCAAATCATCCATACTTTTGATAGGCAGAGTTTTGACCATACAATCCAATGAATACTTTTCTTTCTACCTTTGTATTCTATCAATAATTGGCAATTGCATTTGTTATCTTCCGTAGTAAGCATTTTGGCAGACGAAAACATGACATAATGTAAATCGGTAAAGTTTGGCTAATCAAATTTAACATAATCTCTTTTTCCCTTTTTGATAGAAATTTTGCCAACCAACAATTGATTCGACAATTCAAACGATCCTAGATATATGCAAAAATTTGTACTTTAGATCCTTTGAGCTACTCGAGAATTCTCAAGTATTTTTTACTTCACCTGGTTTGGTGAAAGACTCTCTTCCCTAAAGTAATTGTGGAGTTTATGAAATTTATACACTAAGATAATGTTTCTCCGTAAATTACGTAGTTATTGTGAATATTCAATAACTATTAAATGTGCATAATCTTACTACTCCTCCATTTTTCCGAATATTATTCTAATTTATTTCACATAGATTTAGAAATTTCTGGTTTTTATAAAAAATAATCTTAAGTATTATAAATTGAACAATAAAAAAATACTGCAATTATTCTATTAGTTAAAAAAGTAAAATTTATTCATTTTTTGCATTAAAAATCTAAAATAACATTCTTTTTATAATAAAAAATAATGACTAAAATAATATTTTCGAGGGAGAAATTTACTTTAACTAAAAGATATAGTTATCATATTAAATATATCCATAATGTCATTTTTTATCTTTCTTTGAATGCAGTTATGGACTAAAGTTATTGGGCCATTTCCATTAGGCCAAACAAGCCCATAACAATTTAGGGTTTTGTTCAATATCTGCATATTTAAGATGAAAAGGAAGCTCCGGTCGTGTACTACCTAGCAGTGTAAAGCAATCCGCCGCAGAAGAGCAGCTTCGTTCGTATCCTTCAAAGGTTTCTTCACTTACTCAAGTTTGATTATTAGATTTTACCTTTTGCTATGTAATTTTTGATAAGTTTCTTACGTTTGTGAATTTTATAGAAGAAGTGGAAAATATGGCGTATGCAGCAATGAAGCCCACCAAGCCTGGTTTGGAAGAATCACTTGAGCAAATTCACAAGATCAGAATTACTCTCTCCTCTAAGAATGTGAAGAATCTCGAAAAAGGTTATTTATCTTTTCATAATCTAATAAATTTGTTTCAGAAGTATTGAATCTGATCATCATTGTTAGTAATGATCTGAGCTCTCTAGCTAGATTAGTTTGAACCTTTAGTGTTACACTGGATTTAGGGTTTCAAGAAATCATGGAAGTTAATGCAAAAGAGTATTTTGTTGATTTGGATCAAATAGAGAATGAGTAGTTTTGAAGTGTTGCTGTAAACAATTTGTAGTGTGCACTGATTTGGTTCGTGGAGCCAAGGACAAGAGACTGAGAGTGAAAGGACCAGTGAGAATGCCCACCAAGGTTCTTAACATAACTACTCGAAAAGCTCCTTGTGGTGAAGGTATAACTAACTATTGCTAATTCTTGAATTTCTCGATGGATCTCTTAAGCATGGGTTTTGTAACAGGAACCAATACATGGGACAGATTTGAATTGAGGGTTCACAAGCGAGTGATTGATCTCTTCAGTTCTCCTGATGTGGTCAAGCAAATCACATCCATCACCATTGAACCAGGTGTTGAAGTTGAGGTCACCATCGCTGACTCTTAAGCAAATCACTTGTATTTGTTTTTCCTTCTTTTTGAAATCTCTTTAAGAACTCGGTTCTAGCCTACACTTATGTCTCTCCGGTTAATTTGAATTCAACCAAAGTTTTGTCGTAGTGCTACTATAGTTCTTGTGCTTTTTATAGTTGTAAGAGATTGCGTTTTATTCAGTTTTTATAACATCTCTTGAAATTTAGAATGAAGTCTATAATTTAGTGCCGGTTATAAACTTGTTTAATCGATCATAATTTATACTTGCTTCTTTTGAACCTTTGGAAAGTGAAAATCTATCTTGAATCGAGGAACCATCTTTTGTGTTTTCAAACACCATCATTTAACATAAAAATATTAGTGATTTTTGGTCTCACTTTCATGATCATTGATTTGGAGCTGCAGTGTAATCAATGAAACAGCTAATAATACGGGTGAGTACTCGTAAAAAGCAGATGTTATTTCTTTTTCCTCAAGCATAGGCTAAACTACGCCTTCATCTCCACTGGAATGACCAATCACACTCATTGGACTCTGAGATATTTGCCATTCCACATCTTCTTCCACTTTAAACACATACAAATGATTTCACCATATCATTAAAGATGAAAGTTACGAAAATGCTCGAGTTTGGTCTCAGTATAAAAACATTGCCTCCAAGAACATTCATCTTATCAGCATTGAACACTCAGTTATGTTCATTTTCTTCTTCGGAAAGATTACAATGAAATTATGAAACAGTGTGTAAATTACTGGGAGAACGGCTTAATAGTGTCCGCACATATAGCTAGTGTGAAAATAAGAACACGCACATATAGACTGTGCCGATTATTTCCTTTACTCTTTCAAATTTAAATTTGCATACTCACAGTTAAAAGTTTTTGCTTATAACTGCATTGACCGTCAAATACAGTCAAATTTAAATGTGTTTACGGTCAAAGCAATTATAAAGAAGAATCAAATTTTACTTATACACATATGGACCGTGCTGATTATTTTCTAAACTCTTTCAAATTTTAATGGACCGTAACGTACAAAGCAATTATAAGCAAGGTCTTTTTAAGTGTGGGTATGTAAATTTAAATTTGAAATAGTAAAGAAAGTAATCAGCACGATCCATATGTGTGTGTTTTTATTTCCAAACTATCTATATGTGCAAGCACTAATAAGCCGTTATCCCGTAAATTACTCAATGCCGTCAAGCTTTCTCGGCTAAAAGCCATATTTAATTGTTTTTAATTAAATTTAATTATTTACGTAATAAATGAAGTAAATTAAATATAAATGATAAAGTATATTTATATTTTGTATAGTATACACATGTATTCAATTTTTTGTTGCAAAAATTGATTTTTATATAAAAAATAAAATAATAAATAGTTAGCATTAAAATTATTTTTAAGATTATATATTTTAAAATAGATTAAATGTGCCGGTAAATTTAATAGCTTGTAAATAATAATAAAACAAAAAATTGAATTAGTCAAAAACCATAAGTTGATTAAAAATAAAAATATAACAAATAAAATGTCTTTTGAAAACTATCGTTTTATTGAAATACAATTGAAAATTCAAAAAAAAGTAAAAAAATTGAAAAAAAAACGGGGCTTCAAAAACTTGTTGCTTGATATAGGATCTGAGACGATTGCATTTTTGATAACACTATAAGCACGACTCTGAAATAACTAGGGAACAAGGAATTACATTAAATGATAGTAGTAAAGTTGTATCTTTTATATTACCTTCAATTGGTTATGAATTCAGCTCCGCGCATTCGCAGAACACATCAAACTACACATCCACTATAAGAGACAAGACAAAAGTACATATACTCGAGACTCTTAGTGAGACAAGGAAGAACCGATTCAATTAGCTCTAAAAGTTGCAACATGAAATGTTAAAATCTCACATTGGCTAGAGTCTGAAGGAACAAGCCTCATCTCTCTAATCTATGATAATTAAGTCTATATTAGAATGAATGTTGAATTAATATATGGAGGAGAAAAAGAGGATGATAGAATGTGTTAAAAGTGAAAAAGAAAGTGTTGAAGTCATATATATTCTACATTGTTATACATTTCATAAGACAATTTTTATAATATCATTGATATATTTGGGCCTTTTTAAAAAACCAATTATTACAACAAGAGGAAAAAACTAGCACATATTTAACTTGTTAGAAATTTTATAAATTCTACTTTGACAATCAATCAAACTTGTATAAATCCAGTTCAACTAAACCCTGAACGTATTTTTGTTGTTGCTGTTGTTAATTTGTTTTAATTTTTAAATTGAGTTAATTTTGGTTGGGTTAAACTTTTCTATTAAAAGTGTAAAAAATGTCGACATTTTCTTTGAAAGTTATGGTGTGTGTGTCGATTCAATGGATAAGGAAAAAAAAGGGAGTGGTCATGGTAAAGGCGTTATGGGTCATTGGTGATTGTTATTTGTTGTCTTTCAGATAATGCTTGAATTAATGAACCTTTGTCAATGGTGACCCTCTAGCTCAATATGCAAGATTCTTAACAAGACGTCTATCTAGTGCTTCCTAACTACAAATTTTATAAAATTCATGACATTAAAAAACGTAGATTAATGAGAATTTTAGTGCCTGAATCTGTAATTAGTGTATATACGCTTTTCTTTAGCTTTTTGGTTTTTGCGCATATAATTGGCTCAAACGGATAACGGAAGTCATGATCATCTTCATCATATTTACACTTACAAAAAAAAAGTCTAACAAAAAGACTTTCTTCACTGATCAGTTCATACACCAAACACCTAACCTTGTTACTAATTTCACTCGTCTGAAACATCACAAAGGTACGTGACATTTTTTTAAAATATATCTAAAGTACTCGATTGGCAGATAATAAATATATAAGATTTGAATCAAGCTTCAATAATGGCTTCTCCTGGTGGAACTCTAACCCTAAATACATGTTCCTCACCAGTACACTTATCAACTTTCACTATCCAACGACTCTTTTTCTTCTGTTTCATCTTCTGATTATCGTTGACTCTCGTGACAAGCAACCCTTCTCCTATAGGCAAAAACTGCGTCCTCCTCCCATCGCTAAACCTCCACGAACCTCTCGAAAACGCGTTATAACCCACCACAACCGCCACGCCTGTTCTCGCGTTTTCTTCACGGTGATCAACGATCTTTCCGACGATCTCTTGGTGGTTCTCGAGGTTACAATCGACCAGGATGAAGTCAGCTTCTCCGAAATGATCTTTAATCAGTTCGTCGTCATTAGATTCTCCAACTACGAACTGAATCTGATGAATCTCTGATTGTTCCAACATTTTCTTAGAAATAATTAGTTCTTCGATTCCACGTAAAACGCACACAACTCGACCGCGCGTTTGGTTGGCCGCAGCGATTAGGGCAACGAGTATGTCGGCGTTTGCTGCTCCGGCGCAAGCCACGGCGATCTTCTTAGCGCTATTTCCGGCGGCTAGAGCCGATATGAATTCGGCTACGTTTGGTTCTTTTGTTCTTTGATCCTGCAAAATGCATTTAATTACATATATGTTAAAATGTGACCTTAATTCAAGAAACGTAAACGAGATAGACAAAAGTTAATCTGTTAGCGTCGATCCATATCACATTTTAAGCAAAATTAAAGCTATATAATTAATTAATATAGATATATAAAAAGAAATAATAAACTCTTACCGTTTTCAATGTACTAAGATAAGCTTTAGTAGCATTCTCAGCAGACCAAAAAGCCATTTTTCTTTAATATAATTTTGGAACTCTTACAAAGAGTAAGATTTCTCTCAATCTCTTGCTAAGAAAGTTTTAAAGTAGATGATGATATGGTTTTCGATTTTAGGGATGTAGAGTCTTTATTTATATATGATGAGATTTTGTGAATAGGACAAGATTCAAACAGGCTGGTCCAGTTACATGAATATTTTCTTATTGATATAAAGAGACGGAGAATATGAATATAGTTTGTCAAGTTGTAATAGTATTCAACACACGTATATATGTGTGATATGGCATTATCTTGTATATTAAAAAGTGGATTGTCTCATTGTCGAGAGACTTAGCTAAGTAATGTCACTGTTGATGTTCTGTTTCCTTATGATCATCAAATTGAATTAGACTATGTTCAAGGTTCTTCAAAGTGGCCATTAATTAACAAAAAAATATCCATGTGGAAAAAGAAAAAAAAATTTATGTTGTACGCAGGTTACTTATATGTCAAAATATGTAATGTCTATATGCCAAAAACAAGGCATACTTATAAAATTTATCGTGGTACGTGTTGGGGATTAAGGATCCGTTTACGATCATATATGAGAAA
>OVAV01002599.1:0-11014 GCA_900406375.1 Iberis amara
TGAAAACACCCGGAATAATGCAGAATAGCAAACATAAATGCATCAAAACCGAGTTATATCACCTGCTGAGGAACAAAGCCTTGGGGTAGCTAGCTGGGGTGCTTGATTTTTCTCTCTGCTTCTCTTTCGCATTTCGATTAGATCATCTTCTATTCATTTGAAAAAATTTCCTCGGTGCAGGCGTCGTCAATGGTCGTCGAAGGGTTCAAGATCAGGTCTTTTTGGAATTCTAACTCGCCCCAGACCGCATTTTTAGGGCAGCAATGGCGGCATTTTCAGTCACCAACACTCGATAGATTACCTCCTTGAAACGTTCAATAAAAAGTTGGAGGGCCTCGTTTGGCCCCTGGGTCATGCTCCACATGTCGGCATCGGAGATGTTTCTTTCGATGTACACCGAATAATGTTTCAAGAACATGAGGCTCATCTGGTTGAAGATATAGATCGAGCCCTCGGGCAGTCGGGAGAATCACGTTAGCGCTGCTCCTTGGAGATGTTCGCTGAAAAGTTGGCAATAACATGCGTCTCTCGTGTTCATCTAATTGCGCTCGACCAACCGCTATACGGAAAGTTGTCATATACGCGCTGGGATCCGTTTTTGCTTCGTAAAAAGGGATCTTGATTTTCCCAAGGTTCTGTATTTTGACATTTTTATATGCGGGGCGTACGGGCTCCAAAGCATATCTTCTATCAGTCGGTCTAGCTCGGGAGCTGAATTGATCGCATGGTGGACCTTACAGTTCATTTTTCGAACAGCCTCTTGGAGAGAATTTTCCATCTCTTGGATCTCCTGGATTGAGGGCTGAGGTCGCCTGTCTGGTTGGGAGGAAGGGTGGCGATAGTCTTCGTACTCCTCAGATACGTCTCCTGAGTCTTCAAATAGGTCGATGTGGTCCCGGTCGTCGTCGGGGTCCTTGGCATGCTTAGTGTGGTTTGATTTCTCTCGGTTTTCTTGATACTGGTCAGCCTTTAGGGTTGATTGTTCGTCCCGTGAGTCTGCGTTTGGTGGGGCATCCGTGGTGCCAGAGCAGTGTGCGTGGGTCTTGATTGAATTTAGAGTTAGAGTGAACGATAACCTCCTGGATGTTCTTCCGCAATGGGGTATCGTCGGGCTAAAGTCCGAAGTGATCGTCGATGTGTCAAGGCCATTTGGTCGAGGCACTTGGTGATCGCCTTGGTTTGATATGCAGATTCTTTTGCCATTTTGTCGAGTCGATTGAGAAGGGATTGATTCAGGGGGTCTTGCATCTTCAGCCTCTCGACATGGATTGCACGGTTTGGTGGAGCGCTTGGATCGTGCTGGTGTAACCTTCCAGCTATGGCAGTAGTTCTTTAGTCATGCCTGCGATGGATCTGGTTGTGATGTTTCTTTTGTGTTATAAAATGTAAGAGCTTCCCCACAGACGGCGCCAATTTCTGGATGGCAAAATCCACAAACAAAATTATAAAATATTTTATAAGGAATTTCGTCCATTTTCGTCTTAATAAAGAATATACACAACTCAAATTAATTTAGAATATAAAAATGTATTAAAGTCAAAAAATGCTCTAGCTTAGCTCGCATACAATGATCAGTAAAAAAAGTGAAAAAGATCCTTCTTTCTCTCTCTTTTCTTCTATATATACTAGTTAAGTTCTCTTCCGTTCTAGGGCTTGCAGATACTTCGGGCTTTGATTCTGATATTATTGCTCAACTCAACTGCTCACAATCCCACGATCATGGCGTATCCTGGAAAACTTGGAGCGGTTGAGACTTGGTCTTTCCCTGCTCGGGTTGTCTTTCAGTCGTCCTGAGTCATGTCGCGTATTGGGCGCTCAGTCACTCCTTAAATATTCCCAGATAGAATATCTCTTTAATAAATTCCTTTGAGGTCCTTTCATGCTTAACACTCTGAGTCATTTCTTCTTCGACAGGATGAAATCTTGCTGAGGGATCTTGACACCAACACTGTTGTTCCTTAAGACGAGAAGCCTCCAGCCTTTGTTTTTCTCGCACGAGTTCGGAGTAAATTTCACCAATTAACGGAAGAGGATCTTGACCTATAATATTGCTGCTCAAATTACCAATTCATCAAGTCCCATGATGAATTGATGGATTTTCTCCTCTTCTTTTTCCTTAGCCAAAGAGCTGGCTCCACCACACGAACATGTATGAACAGGCTAATAAGCCTTCAACTCCTCCCACAAAGAAGATAGCTGTCCGAAATACTCTAAGATAGATTGACCCTGTTCTCTACAAGCTGCGAGCTGAGACTTTAGTTGATGCAGCCAGAGTTGTTGTGTGTCCGATCAATAAGTCACTGTAGATCGCACCTTAGGTTCAATTGAAGCTTGAAGCCATCCCACAATCATCAAGTTCACTATCAATCAATCATCATATCAACACTGTCGGATGTTGGTTTCTTGAATGTTCCATTAACAAAGCATGTTTTCTTCTTGGCTTGGAGTGCATTAAGCATCTCCGAAGCCCAATCATTGTAATTCTCACCCCATAAGTTTTAACGGACGAGATAACAGCTCCCAGATTGTTTGTAATCGAGAGTACATAGGGAGATATTGGCGCAGACTCTGCAGTTCTTCCTGTAGTGGTACATCCACTTGTGGTAGAAGACTCTTATGTCATCCTGATCTAAAAAAAAAGATCCTCAACTAGAGCGATCCAACAAAGAATTTTATAAGGAAGCGAAAGAGAGATAAATGCTCTGATACCATGTAGGTTTGATTTCAAAACTGAACTGCTTTATTAATGATCATGTGTTCGATATATATACACAGGCAACTCAAATATAGATTACATCAAATCTCCTTAAATCTAGATGATATAATATATGCATATATCAATAATATATAACAAGATACTCTTGTTAATACATAAACACAGATATAAAAAAATTTGTGTCGTCAAGCTGTTCAATATTGATTGAAAGAGTACAATCCACGTAGAGGTACAATTAATCTCACAACGATGAAGAAATACACCAACAAAGATAACTGACCTTAGAATTGAGGTGATAAATATATTCTTTTATTTAATATTGCCAAACGAAATTATAACATAGAGAAATCGATCATTGTCGAGGATTTTCTTTTATTTGTTCCACCTTACATAAAAACAGAAACATACATTAATGTTGTGCACAAAAATAGAAGAAAAAAAAAAAGAAAGAAAGAAAAATACATGCATAAGTGTATAATGAAACCTAGATAAAGATACCTTTTTTGCCATACACCAAATTGAGTATGCAGAGATCATCGTATATTAAGTGCATCGAATTCAACACACATTATTAGTTTTGGATTTAGAGAGCCTTCGACATCGTCATCAAGCAAAGTTACGACATACTTACCTACGAACTTCGCCATTTTTTAAGAGAACAACATCAGAGAGGTAAACAAATATTAAAGTAAAACGAAAAAAGTGGTTGGACGGGATATATAGAGATACATTTTAATCACAATCCACGTGTTATTGAAACCAATATGTCGCTAGAGTACCATTGTAAGATAATAAATTTATAATTTCAAACTAATTGAAATGATTGGATTGAGTCATATATCTTATGTATCTTATGTATTAGTAAATATTGTTCTTTTAATTTTCGATGTGTGATTTTTTATTTTCTTTCAAAATAAATCTATAATCAAACTTCCTTATCTCCACAAATCGTCTAGAACGAAACAAGCGATTCAAAATGGGACAATTTTACTATGATTTCATTATAGTAAATATAAAAATTACTATATTGAACCTACTGAAATCATATAATAAAATGGTCCCATTTCGAATACCAAGTTAAAAGTATAAAAATAACTGGATCCAACTATAAACCAAACCAAGAAGTGATTTAGAACCTTCAATTTAAAACTGAGGGTATATAAAACTCAAAACCAAAATCATACAAAGTTAAAAATATATTCAGAAATCATATGTTATTGGATTAATAATTTAATTTCTTTTTATTAAAATCAAGTGTTATTTATTAGATTTCAAAAACAATTTTGTATTATAATGAATTTGAAAGTCTTTTAAAATTAAAAATTTTCAAATAAATCATAAATTATATGTTAAGATTCATGAATTTTAATATTTTTTTTTGAATGGATTTACATTATTCAAACTCTCAAAAGTACCATGCGGATCGTTTTCTAAAATCTACTCTTTTTTGGTTCTTTGAAATCTACTCTTTGTATTATATTTCTTGTAATTTGCTAGGCCAGCTAATTAAATAATAAAGATGAAAGAAACCGAATACTAAAAAAAGTAGAAATAGTTTTTAAAAGGTCCAAATTGTATAGCTTGGAGCACCACTGAATATATGAGAAATTAAGAATAATTAATTACAACATCTCCAACCCATTACTCTATTTTTCACTCTATTATAGAGTAATTCTAAAATATAGTTCGGTTTTTCTCCAACCCATAATATAGGTGTTATATATAAACAATATTACAAAATCTTATTATTTTTATAAAATAATAAAATAGTTGGGATCATTTTGCAAATTTTACAAATATAAGTTATAATTGACAGTTACTTTTAAAGTGAAAATGAAAAAAAAAAATTTCACTCTATTATAGAGTAATTCTAAAATAGAGTTGGGTTTTGCTCCTACCAATAACTCTATTTTTTCCTCTATAAAAGAGTATTCTAAATAGATTCGATTTTCACTTTAAAATTAACTGTCAATTATAATTTATATTTGTAAACTTTGCAAAATGATCCCAACTATTTTATTATTTTACATAATAATAAGATTTCATAATATTATTTATATAAAAGATTTATATTACGACACCCAATAATAAAAAAAAATTTTTGATTTAATTATTTTCATTAGTGAATTTTTTTCACAAATGAACAATGAATGCATTTGAAATGATATTCTATGTTGTTGTTTATTGTGTATTTCTAAGTTTAAGTTAATTTGTTTATTATATACAGTAAATTATTGTTAGTATTTTATTTTTAAATTAAAAACGAAAATATTAAAGTGATTAGTAAAATATCAAAAGATATAACAATTGAAAAACCATTTTGTAATCAAAATAGGCCCACTCTAAAATAGAGTGGAAATTATGAAGTGCAAAAATAAAAGCTCTGTTTTAGAGTGGAAAATAGAGTTGGGTTGGAGAAGATTTCACTCTAAAAATATTACTCTATAATANAACCATTTTGTAATCAAAATAGGCCCACTCTAAAATAGAGTGGAAATTATGAAGTGCAAAAGTAAAAACTCTGTTTTAGAGTGGAAAATAGAGTTGGGTTGGAGAAGATTTCACTCTAAAAATATTACTCTATAATAAAGATGAGTTGGAGATGCCATTCATTACCTGTTGGGGAACTTCGTCAATATATAACTTATAGTCATCGCTTGTTCTTATAGGACATGCGCCAATCTCCCTACAAAGGTCGTAGCTTCGTAGACGTCTAGTTATAACACTAACTTTACTGTCCACCTCTACTGCTCCGCGGTCGATAAACTCCTCTGCACGTAGTTAACAAATATATTACCTCGCAAATTTTATAAACTATAAAAGGAAAACAAAAGGACCATTTTGCGTGGATGATTCAGAAAAATCTGGCTTGATTTCACCATATCATGTAGCTTTGTGCGTTCAATAGAGTTTTAAAATAGATTATGAATCAAACAAGCGATGAACATTCGGATATTTATTATCATGATATTAATATTAAAGCAGGAGAAATTCTAATATCAAGAATCATATTAAGGTATTGATTTTCTAAAAAGTTTGAAGGATTGTGATCTAAAATACATGTTTTTGTGAATATACTCATGATTCCACTTTAATTCATTTTAGCCAAAATCTTTTCAGAATTAACATAACAAGAATTTAGGTCGAACGGATTAGCTATGTATGCTATCCTTCGAAAGAGATATGGTTAAAAATCTTAATTGCTGATTATTTCGGATAAAAAATTACAAGAAGTTATTTTCAAGAATCAATAGACTATTGTTAGCTTTAGTTAGCTTTAAGGATTTATATTGAGGAATATGGATATATGTGTTATTAAGATGTGTCGTCTACGGAAATCACTTTATGATTTACGGCAAGCGCCATGTTGCAGGTTCGCTAAGCTTACGGCTGCTCTTACCACCTACGGTTTCATGCAATCGCTCTCTGATTATTCTCTATTTAATATGGAAAATTCTCAGATCCGATATCGTCTTCGTGTACTAGTTTACGTTGACGATTTGATTATAACTGGTAGCTCCATTTAACAAATCACCGAATTCAAAACATATTTGAGCTCATGTTTCCGGAGGAAAGATCTAGGCATTCTCAAGTATTTTCTCGGCATCAAAGTGGCTCGTACTACTCACAATATGTATCTCTACCAGAGGAAATACACACTTTAACTAATAGCTGACAGTGGATTACTTTGGTCCAAACAGGTGTCACACCCAATTGAACAAAACCAGAAGTTTTCCCTTGTTACTGGTCCACTATTTGATGATCCATCAAAATACAGGAGACTTGTTGGTCGTCTTACTTATTGGAGAGTCACAAGACCCGATTTGTCCTTATCCATACATCTTCTCTCTAAGTTTATCCATGCACCACGCATTGAGCATTGGGAAGCAACTCTTCGCGGTGTGCGTTATTTGAAGTCCACCCGGGCCAGGGAATATTGTTGAGGTCCGATGCTTCTTTGTGGCTCGTCTCTTGGTCCGACTCTGAGTGAGCAGGATGCCCATTATCTTGCAGGCTAGTAACAGCATGGTTTATTCAACTTGCTTCATCTCCAATATCTTGGAAGACCCGCAAACAAGATACAGTATCAAGATTCTCCACCGAAGCAGAATATCGGTGTATGGCTGACACGGTTTGTGAGATACTATGGCTCCAGGAGTTTCTAACAACACTCAGTGTTGACTGTTCTACTTCAATTCCACTATATTGTGATAACGAATCCGCGCTTCATTTGAGTACCAACCCAGTTTTCCATGAGTGAACAAAACAGATCGAATCCGATTGTCATTTCATTCGTGATGAGATAGTCCGAAGTGTCATAGTGCATGGCCTTACATTACATCATCGGCTACACAACTAGCCGACATATTCACCAAGGCTCTCGGACGCAAAGAATTTGATGCTTTTAAGATCAAGCTAGGTATTTTTGATATTCATTCTCCACCTTAGGAGGGGGAGGGGAGTGGTATTGAGGAATATGGATATATGTGTAATTAAAAAGTTCTTATTGTATAAGTTTGTAAATAGTTTCTATTTCCTTAGGTTAATTATTTTGTATATAAGGCATTGCCTAATGACGTTTTTGGAATAAGAAAACTTTAAGCAGTTGTTTTCTTGACAATTAAAAAAAAAAGACTTGGATAATTTTTATATTTTTCTTTTCATGTAGATTTGACCATATAATTTTCGAAGCACCAAGGGATAATAAGCATTGCTAGACCACGAATTATTTAGCAAGAAAAAAAGAGTTGAAATTTTATTGCACACCTGAATAACCCGATACTGTGATGCTTATCTCGTAGCCTTCTGCGCCAAGGGAGGGCGAAGAGATCTCCACGCTACTGATGTTACCGAAATCATATCCTTTTTCTAACAAAATTTCAGAGATTAATTGTAGAAATTATGATTTATGGTAATACAAGATAATTATATCTATTGATATATCAAAAATACCACACACTCCCAAAAGTTCCAAAAATACCACAAAAATTTTTTTGTTCCAAAAATACCACAAATTTGAAATAGCTTTAAAATTTATAATTTAAATTCTAAAACCCCAAAACCAAACCCTACCCCCTTNCTAACGGTATATAGCAAATAATAGGAGTACAGATCTAACAGTTACTTTACTTTTTAAGGGTATAATAGAATTTCTTTTAGAGTTTTATTTTTTTCAAATTTAGTGTCTTTCTAAAGTTCCAAATTTAAGTTCACTTTAAAGAAGAATACCAACAGTTAATTTACTTTTTAAGGGTATAATAGAACTTTTAATATGTTTTCTTAAATTGTGTGAAAAAACCTTAAACGAAATTGATGTTGAAACGGAGGGAGGAGTATATTTTGCTAACGAAAATATCTCAGTACTTTCTTAAATAGTCAAGATTAATTAATGCAACTACATTTCCAAGATTTATCGGTTAACAAAACCATAAAAAGCTAGAGATGAATCATAATTTGTGAAATCGAATATCATCCTATTGCCTATAATAGAATTGATGTATCCACTAATAAGATTAGTTGTTCAATATAATTGCGTATATAACCGGAAAAAAAAACAATCAAGAAGATATAAGGACGATTTAAAATGCTAGATCTAAAAACATATGTTTTCGGATTGATACTTACGGTTACAGTATTGAAAATTGACGGCGTGCAAAGCAGGTAGAAAAAAGACAACAAGTAGAAGCTGGACGTGAGATATCGCCATAGTCGATCTTCAAACAAGTGGCCAATGTGTTATGCTAGTTACATCTATTCCTACTATTTTATAGTCTATAATATATTGCTAATTTAGTGGATTGGTTCATAATAGTTTCTTAGCTTCTCGCGTTATACTCGATAATATTAAATATACTAGTGTAAATGTCAATGGAATTGTTAATTACCTACCACCTTCTTAGGAACGTGGATTCATCTCGGAGATATTTAATTAAAGCTTCAGAATTTTGTTAATCTAACACTCTCCAAGTGGGGACGCAAAATTATCTTTAAAGAAAAGAGTTGCTTGCCAGGTTGCGTTGACTTCTACCATGTGGTTCAGGCTTCTTTTTTTTTTGTCGTGGTTCAGGCATATATTTTAAAGTTAATTAGCTGTATAACCAAATTATAAATAAGATTAGAACACCTTTATATTTTATTAACTAATCATACATTATATTTTGTAAACGTTTTGTTTTGTAGAACGAGGTTAGAGGTTAGTACATATGTTTTTGATGTGTTCGTGTTTTAAACGAGGTTAGTACATGTGCTAGCTACCATTGCGTCCTCTCGGCCCTTTTATCTCATTGTACCGGTTGTCCCTGCGTTCTCGTTTTTGGTCTATCCTGGCTCGTAAGGTGGTGCTCAACGGTTTGTACTCTTTTTCCTGATACTAGTTTTGTCCCACCGGGTTTTTTAGTATCAGGTTTTAATGAGGCACCATTCGGCACACTCACACCTTCGGGCTCTAACCTCGACCAGCTTTTCCTTTTTATTTATGCTTAATTCTTTCCATTTCTTTTGTAAATATGAATCTTCTCTAGTTTATATTAATAAATTTAACATTTCATAAAAAAAAAATTCCAAATTAATAAATTACAAGTGCATGATTCTGGCACTTGTAGCTCTAATTGGATTTTGAATCCACAAAAAGACTGAATTAACTCAATAAGCAAATTAGAGTTTTTTTAAGTTAAGGCTAAATGATGTTTGTGAGTTTTTCAATAATTAAACTTAAAAGATTCAAACAGAAGCAAAAACAAAGCTAAAGAGAAAACTGAAAAAACTTATAAGGATTATAAAATAAATTGAAAAAATTTTACATAATTTTACGGATTTCTAAACATATTTATAAGCTTAAAAATAATAAATTTCGGAAGATTTTGAAAACTACCCTATTCATACATCAATTTTTGAAAATTAACCTTAATTATATTTTCTTTTGAATACTAACTCTTATTATTTATAAACATAGTAAGAAATAATAAAGAAACTCTCGATCTTTTTAACTTCATAAATATGTACAATAATTACAAAGAATAATGGATCGAGTACCATGGATACTACAACACAATTCTTCCGTTATACATGAACACGCTCGATTATACCAAGATTCATCCCAAATACGAGACAACCCCTACAATCAGAGAAGTTATCACCCAAAAATTCACCAAGTATGTCTGTTGTGTCAGGAGATGTTGTTCTATACAAAGATGGAGCTATCCTATATCCAGTGGTGGCAAAGAAAAAAGACCAAGTAGTCCTAATGGAGGTGACTCATAGCAAACAAAGCTCTGTTCTGAGTTGAACTATGTTATGAGCAATAGAAAAATTTCTTTTGGGCTTGAAATTTTACAACATACGTTGCAAGAAGCATTGATTATGGCTGTCTTAGAATGGGAGAGCGAAGATGAAAAGTTAGAAAACGTTTGACAAAAAAAATTGAATCGATACAAAACAATATACACATGCCTTTTTCACAGTTGGTGATATATCTAAATTTTAGAAAGAGATAAAATATTTCATATTCGTGTAGTCATCTTATATTTGAATATATTTTCAGTTTTGTAATTATCAGTAATAATTTGGGATGTTACTAATTGATATTTTTATGATTATTAGGTTGACTTTTTAACTATCGATTTATAAAATTAATTTGACCTTTAATTATATCAACTTTATGTCATACAGTCAACTTATATTTTTTCATTTTAATTTTTGTTGAAATCGATATATTCGTACACTCAATTTATATTTTTGTTTGTTTTATTTCATAGTCGCTATGTATATGCTATCGTTTAATATTAATGTTCGTTGATTTATCTTTTCCTTGTTGATCAAAATAAGTTTTTCTTATTATTTTTATTGAATTAATTACAGAAAATGTATGAAGATGGTGAGAATGGTGTACGACATCACTCGCATACTGATTTCGTATACAGAGATCTTGAGTTAGTGGTATCGGTGATAGTTTTGAGTATGATACTCCATATGGCTCTGATGAAGATTATGATGATCTTCGGGATGATACTTCAAATATGATGATTGACTCCAGTATTTACGTTGTCCAAGAATGTCAAATTAAGGAAGATTTTCGGTGGAGATTAAATAAGCATAAAATAAAAGAAAATTTTAATTTTCGAATTCATAAATCAGATATGACTCTTTTTTGGTTTAGTGTGTTGGGGCTACAAATTATAAGTGGACGGTTAAAGCATCAAAAGTAGGTACTTCTGAATATTTTACGATACACAAGTTTATATCGCTGCATACTTGNACTAGGTAGAGTGAAAGCAAAGTTTATGAGCAAGCTTTTTATGA
>OVAV01002601.1:735-11011 GCA_900406375.1 Iberis amara
GATGATTCCGCTAGGACTTACCCAGTCTAGACCAAGACCCTTGGTTTGGGAAACAGCCTGTTTGTGCAACCATGGATTAATTAGTGAGAGTGATTAACTTAGATAAAAACTAGCACCGAATTTGAGGACGAATTCATTTCTACTGGGGGAGAATTGTAACATCTCCATCCCGCCATTTAATATTGGGGTGATTTGTTTTGAGGAAATTAGACAGCTTAGTGAGCTAAACTAACTAGAAAGACTAGCTAGCTCAGCTAGGTGAATAAAAGGGCAGCTCAACCAAGCTCAGTGAGCTGAATGAGTACTAACCTAGCTGGGTGAACTGGTCAACTAACACTCAAGCTTAGTGAACGAAGGAGTGGAGTAGCTCTTAGGTGAAAGGTCACCAAGCGAACAATTGCAACCTTTGGCCGAATGGTACCAATTGATAAGGTGCAACGAACAATTGTGTCTTTTCGCCAAAAGACACCCATTTACCCCTATATAAAGAGAGGACGTGGGTGAAGGGAAATACATCTTCAAACACATAAAAATCACCTCCAAACACATGCAAAGAGAGAGAGAAAAAAAAAGACGGGCCTGAAAGGGTGCGATCCAAGTACGGGTCCGAAAGGGTGTTAACCAAAGACGGATCTGAAAGGATGCGAACCAAGGACGGACCCGAAAGGGTGCGAATACGTGTTCGAAGAGGTGCGAGTCAATGCGGGCTCGAAGAGGTGCAAGTCGAATACGGATTCGAAGAGGTGCGAGTTGGAAACATGCTTGAAGACCTATCTTTCGGTTACCTAGCTACTGGGGATAGTTGGTTGTATGGCTAAGTAATGTAAAGGTAGGGTATTTGACGGATATTGAACTAAGAAATTTCAATCCAGATCCAAGAAATGGGGCAAAGGTATGGTTTAACATTAATTGTGAATTTTGCTGCATAAATACATGTAAATTGTCAAGTTCGGTTCGAGCGGGTGGCTTGAACCATGGCTCTTCGGTCGCGGCTTCGGGGGAAGCCGGGTTAGGGCGTTACAACAATAACCAAAAATATAAAAAAATTTATCTGCTTAGTAAATGTTTAACACAAAATAGAAGCTCTTGTTACATATCTTAACACGCATTTTACTGCTTCCTAATGTTTCCTACCTGGTTTCGCCATGTATATGCTGATCAAACAGACTTCATAGCCAAGGTCTTGTCTAGATCCAATCATGACATACATTAAGCTTCCAACAACACTAGCATAGGGTATATTATCCATATATTATGCGCCTCTGCTAAGTCTTCCTTTGTTAAACTTCTTAGCTTAAACTGAGAATTAACAGGTGTAATAACAAATCTAGCATCTTGCATATGGAAATATTTTAGAACCTGTTTGAGGTAGTTCTCCTGTGATAGTATTAGAACTCTTTTATTCTTTTCTCTGATGATATCCATTCCAAGCATGCGAGTTTCAGGGCCTAAGTCATTCATCTCAAACACTTCCTTTACGCTCTCGTTCAACTTTTGTATCCCTTCTTTATTTTGTGAAGAAACTAACATATCATCAACATAAATTAACAAGAAGATTCTATCATTTACCTCACTTCCTTTAAGTACACACATGTCCCTATAACATCTTATGAAATCTTTAGACTTCATAAATTCATCAAGTCTTTGGTGACTACTTTAACCCATATAGAGATTTATTGAGAAGATGCACTTCTGATTCTTTGCCTTTTTCTACAAACCTTTCTGGTTGATTCATGAAGATCTAAAGTTCCATGTAGAAAGGTTGTCTTCATGTTTAGTTGTTCCAGTTCTAGATCTTATTTAGCTACCATAGATATCATAATTTTGATAGACACATGTTTGACCATTGGTGAGAAAATTTCATTGTAGTCAATTCCTTCTACTTGTGTAAATTCCTTTGCTACCAATCTCACCTTGAACCTTGGTGCTTCTACTCCTGGAGTACCTTCTTTGTACTTGAAAATCCATTTGCACCCCATCAATTTCTTTGTGTCTGGTTTAGGGAATAAGTCCCAGGTATTATTCTTTTCTAGAGAAGACATTTCTTCTCTCATAGCGTGATTCCATTCTTTCCAATGCTTACTTCTTTTAGCCACATGGACTGTCTTAGGCTCATCTATTTCTAAAGTTTGCGCACATGCTAAAGCATAAGCTACAAAGTCACACTTTCAAACCATGATGGTGGTCTGATAGTCCTCTTAGGTTTGTCTCTAGCCAGAACATATTAGTCAAGAGATCCGGGTTCTGCAGCTTCAACTTCATTTTCCTATTTAGGCGATTCCACTTCTTCTTCTTAACTTTCTCTCTCTGAAGAAGCTCCACCTAACCTTGTATAAGCTTCACATGAATTTTGAATGATTGTTCTTTTGTCCTTGTAGACCTCCTCTTTTCTGTTGGTTTTCTTTTTGAAATATTTTCTTTGAACACTTGCCCTTCATGAAACGTTACATATTTGTTGATGGTGCACTTTCCCTATTCTGGAATCCAAACTTTGTAGCCTTTTGTTCCCTGTAGATATCCCATGAAGTATCCTTTTACTGCCCTTGAACTAATCTTGTCTTGAGTCACATGAACATAAGCCATACTTCCCAACCTCCTTTGGTGTGCTAAGCTAGGTTTCTCTGTTGTCCATAATTCTTCTGGAACCTTGAAGTTAATTGCTGAAGAAGGTGACATATTAATCACATACACTGCTGTTGAAGCAGCTTCTGCCCAAAACTTTTTTCCAAAACTTGTTTCTGCTAGCATGAACCTTACCTTGTTCATAATAGTCTTATTCATTCTTTCTAATACCCCATTTTGCTGAGGTGTATAGGCACACGTCTTGTCTCTATGTATGCCAATTTCCTTACATAGGTTGTCAAGCTGATTATTACAAAATTCCAGACCATTTTCTAGTCCTTAAGAACTTCACTTTCATTCCTGTTTGAATTTCTACCATGGTTTTCCATTATTTGAAACTCTGAAATGCTTCATCTTTACTTCTTAAGGTGTAAATCCACACCTTTCTTGAGTAATCGTCTATTAAGGTGACAAAGTATTTACAGCCTAACAAACTGTCTTCCACACTTGGAGATCCCCACAAATCTTAAAGAATATACTCCAAAACTTCTTTAGATGTATATTTTGCCTTAGGAAAAATTTGCTTATGAGTTTTCCCTAATACACATTCTTCGCAAAAGTCCCGAGACTTCACTTTCTTGCTGTCAAGGTAGCCCTCTTTGACCAGCATATTCATGTATTTTAAGCTCATGTGGTCGAGCCTTAAGTGCCATTTCCGTGTAACCTCCAACTCTGAATCAGCAACATTTGTAGTTTCTTTTATAGCAGTGCCTTGTAGATAGTTCACGCCATCATCATATTTTTATGAGATCACTTTCGTTCCTTTTTTGTAGAAAGTTATTACAAATTTTTATCCTCTATACTTGCAACCTGCCTTTTCTAGTTGACCATATATGATTAGATTTCTGCCCATTTTGGCATATATCTTACATTAGTTAGTAAGACTTTTGCATTTTCTGGTGTTAGGATTCTCAACTTTCCAATTCATTTCACCTCGTGGAATGTGTTGTTTCCCATAAGCATTTTACCTCCTTCGAATTCCTGGAAATCAAATAGCATGTCCCTGTCTGGTGTAGCGTGAAAAGTACATCCTGAATCCAACACCCACTCATCTCCTGTTGATTACACACTTCATGTGAGTATCATAGGAAGTTCTTTGGCAATATTAGATGATTCTCTACATTCTTTCTTTTTTGGGCAATCCTTCTTGAAATGACTTTCCTTTCCGCATATCTAACATTCTTTTGATTTGGCTTTTCCTCGATGTTTAGAACCTGTTTTGTTATCTTTATCTTTTGACTCTCCTTTTGATGCATTCTTCTTTCCTTGCTTCCCTTTAGTAACAAACAATCCTTTAGCTACTAACTTTGGCTTGTATCCACCTTCCTTTAGCTCTATTTCTTTGGCATAAGCTGAGGTGGTGACCTCACTAACCGTTAAAGTTTCCTTGCCATTTCCATATTTGAGCATGTGTACCAATGGTGCAAAGGCTTCAGGAGGACTTGTCAAAAGTTGTATTGCCTGATCCTAATCACTAACATGAATGTTTACATTTGCAAGATCATCTACCAGCTTCAAGAACGCATCCACATTTTCTTTAATGCTTTTTTCCTTCATCCATTTTAAAGCTTGCAATTTTTGCTTTAGATAGATCATATTTGATAAATTCTTATCTTGATAGTACTACTCCAAAGGTTTCTAAACTCCAAGAGTTGATGTTTCCTTCATTACCTTTCGTAGAACCATGTTTGTTAGGCATGAACATATCAAGTTCTTGGCTCTTATATCTTTTTCTTTATTAAGTGGATCTATCTTCTTTGTCTCTAGTTCTGGCTCATCATTTGTGGGCTTAGTCTCTTCTGCAATTATTGGCTTCGTCTCTTCTACAATTGTTGGCTTCTTTAATGTGAAAGCTAGTCCTTGAATTTCCAATTTCATGATCATCTTGTATTTCCACTTTCAAAAGTCATCTTCCCATCAAACTTTTCCATCTCAAACCTCCCTTGCGTAGGCTCGATGGTTTATGATAGACATGTGGCTTATACCTGAAATGTCACAGGGAAAGAACACTGTTAGTGTTTATCTAATCAAGCGGCTTACCTATGATGTCCCCTTCACTAAGACTGTTCCATTTCTTGATCATCGCCTGCTCAGCTGCACAGACTCAGTCTTCACAGATCCGGGAGATCACCTTCTGTTTAAGAAGGCTATGTACCACTTCTCACATATTAAACTCACTTTAATCCCAATATCCTGTAGCTTCACACACAAACTTAGTAATTCAGGTAAGTTCTTTAACCTATTCTAGTTTTTGAGTTTGATCAAGAATGTGATAAGCAAGAAACTATGAAAACTAAGAACACTCAAGCCTTTGTTTACTCAGTTCGGATTTCTCCTACATCTGGGAGAATACTTATTTCCATGCTTTATTAGATTGAATATTCACTGAATGATTACACAATCTGATACACCTCCTTAACCTCTTTGTTTTTTGCTTACATGTGGATGCGGAACAAAGTCAACTCCATTATCCTCTCTACCACGCAGATTGCTACAGACGGAGGTGATTATGGCCCTCCATGTCGTAAAGGTTACGGTAAACGAAAAAAGAAGAAGAATTTTGGAGAGTCCTCTTCCCAAGCTCCACCGTGATTTGATCACTTCCCGAGCTCAAGACTTCTCTTCTTTGATGACTGCTTATTCTCTCTTTCTCTTCTGTTTTTATTCTTTTACAACGCTCTCTGTTTCTTGAATTATGTTTCAACTTTGAAACTTGAAGAAGATGATTCATGTTGCGTCGTTTTGGTTATTTGGCGAAGTGGGCCTCGTCCTTTTGTAGCCCACACTTGAACTCAATACTCCTCCTTGCTCAAGCCCAACTCAATTTTTGGACCCGATCCAAACGTCTTTTACACGACCCGAGACCAACTTATTACAAAAGTAACTAACATGCTCACATTTGCTAGATTCATTCAGTTTGAGGGATGCATAGACTTGATCCTTCTTTGCTTTGAGTATGAAAACTTCATCCTCATGAAGTTCTACTTTTGTTGCGGAGGTCTCACGCATGAAGCTCCTCGCTGTCCCCATCATCCTCCACCACAAAATGTCTTGCTTTTCCAAATGCCACATGACAATGATCCTCGCTAACCAACATATGAAGTTCTATGTGGCCATCCCCTGCATGCATATGATCCTCACCATGATTCCTTATTTAAACTAGAGGATGCGACAATGAGTGAGAATACAGCGGCATCGACTGCAAATGATGGCATCGTCAATATGTCCATCTCTACGTGACCTTCAGAACCTGGAAATCCTATGGAGCAGCCTGTAAAAGCCATTCCTTCTACTCTAGCTGTCGATTCTCCATCCAAACCTTCCATATGACCTAAAAAGAAATACGCTCTGATAGACAGTGACGACCAGACATCAACTAGCATGCAACACATTACTATTGATGGCGATTTCCAAGGTAGGTGAAAACCTCGACGCCACTAGTACCAAATGAAGCTTTTGCACTAGAATTGTTAGAGGTCGAGAAACTCCCTGGCGATCCATTTTTGCTCCACATTAGGGATTTCTTGTGCCTCATACAATGTTCTTCATTTAAACAAAGAATGATACGAATTATATACAAAAATTAAAGAAGATACATGCTATACTAATAGATTTTTCATTCCTTTTCGGGGTACAACGAGTGGACTTGATATTTTTTGGGACTCGGGTGTACAACTGTGTTTTCTATCCAACCCCCCGCCATGTATCATTTAGACATTTCAGTTTAAGTTGGCCCTGAAAATTTTTTGTTGACTTACCTTTATGATCACCCGGTTAAGCATTTGAGGAATCAACAATGGAAGCATCTCAGCAGGCAAACTACAGATGGTGTTTGTAAGAACACATCAATTATTTTCCTTGCTGACTTCAATGACATCAAAGCACCCTCTGAAAAAAGTGGTGGTCCCTGAAAGACTACTTACTCGTTCAATACTTTTCATAATATGATCCAATAGGTGGGCTTATATGATCTTAAGATGTTTGGGGAAAATATACTGGGAGTGGGATTCGCGATACTTACTATGTTTTTATATGCATTGATCGAGCGATTATCACTATAGATCAAATGGAGGATTTTCCCCGAGCTTTTTTTTCGGTTACTGCAATGGTAGGGATCAGATCATAGAACCCTATTACTACTCACTAATAATTGTAAATGTCCCACTAAAAAGCTCTTCCGATACGAAAATAGGTGGCATCACCTCCCTTATTTTTATGCTATTGTTGCTTCCATTTGGTAATCCCAGTGTTACCATTTATCACTGATCAATTTTCTTTTGCTCTCCGTATGTGCAGAAATGGACTACCTCAATGGAAAGCCAATCAGAAGTTGAATATAGCATGAGCTATTCATAATCTACAAATACAACTTCACCAAGCTTATGAAGCCCCACGCCCTTGATTTAATTTCTCTCAGTATTCTCAAAGCTCAATTTCTCCAAGCTTATCGACTAAAAGAAGAATTTTGGAAGACCAAAAGTAGAATTCAATGGTTGCAGGCAAAAGATAAGAACACATCATATTTTCACGCAAAAATCAAGAGGAAAAGCCTCAACTGCATCATAATCTTCTTGAATGATAATGATAGTTTGGTTATCTTTGACTAAGGCACTACAAATGCTATAACTGAATATTTTACATCCATATATTTGTCTTCAGGTAGAACTCACTTCCAAGATTTTAAGGCTTATGGTCCTCCGTAACCCTGAGTGACAGCAAAAATAAACCATTATCTCACCAATGACGTGACAGAGACTTAAATATTTAGAGCCCTGAAGCTAATGCATGCTGATAAGGCACCAAGTCCGGATGGGTTCACAATGGGTTTCTTCCAACACAACTGGCCAGTCATCAAGACATGTGTGATTAACTTTATCAAGCATTTTTAATTGCTGGTAGTTTTGACCTTACTCACAAACACACCGATATATGTTTAATACCTACAACAATCTCCCCATAGAAACCAGTGCACATACCATTCAATGCCAAAATACCTAGGAAATGATTGGTAAAACTTATATACAAACACTAAAAATCATATTGATATTTTAAAAAAAATTCCTTAAAAAAGGACAAAAATGATATCAAATACTACTTATGCCATCATTTATTTTGGTGTAGCAAATCTATCATGTTTGTTTACTGTTCGTGATGCCAATAACAACATTGCCACGTTTTATTTATTCTGCTTGGAACAAAAAGACAGTACTTCCGCAAACACATATGCATGCATCAATGAAGAGGTAATTTATAGAGTATGTCACCTACAATCACCTAAAACATAACATTTTATGTGTTTACTAAAATATTTAAGCACATTATGAAGAATGAGCCAACTATTAAACTACCATATAACATATGAGAATCTATTATTGGAGCACAATTATGGTTTCATATACAAATAACACAAACCAATTATTCATCTCCACAAGGAAGTTACATAGTTTTAAATATTCTAAGTAGTTTTGAATCAATTAAGGCAAACTCTATGTCCACATATACTCTCCTATTTAATTTTCAATTCTAAATGTATCCATTTCTAACATTTTTTTTGTTGAAAATAGCTTACATTCGAGACAGCAATAACAGACATGGACAATGACGACGAAGAAGACCCATCTTACACTTTAGTTGACAGCAACTAATACAAGTGACAAATTAAAAATCAGTTGCCCAGATGCGAGGACTTTTGTCATAAAACATTCACAAAATAGCGTTTAATTACAAACATTTCAGTTTTAACTAAGATATAATAGAGATTAATGGTTCCAAATTTCAAATCTTAAAGGCCCTCTTACCTAACAAGGATTAAGTGGCCTAGTGGTTGTGTCACCTTTATTGCCTTATTACTAGACCAGGGGTTGAACCTAGCCACTCGCTATGCAAGTGCATTTTCTCCTATTTATGAAGTTTAGGTTATTGGATCGGTCCATTGTGGTCAAAAATTAATGTGACAAAAAATACTAATTATACTATTCATAAATATTTTTTGATTTGATAATATACAATCAAGCATAAATGAAAATATGGATCTTTAATTCAATCAAAATATTGAATAATTTTATAGTTTAATTATGTATGTTTTAAGATTATCTAAATACATTTAGGAAAAATATGAGAGACCTCTCTCTTTCTAAAACCCATAGTTTCCTCTTCTTCTTGTTTTTGCGCTGCCGTTTGCGTTTCTCGGTCTTGGGACCGACAATTGGTGGCTCTCCCATCATCGGTCGTCGGTCCCCTTTCTTCTTTTTCGTTTTAGCTTTTCTCTTGCTTGTTTAAGGCTTGTTAGGGGTTCTTGTTGTGCTTTTTATGGCTGGAGTTGGTTAGTTTTGCGGGTGAGCGACTATGGTTTCTCGCTGCCGCGGAGTGGGCACCGAGCCCTTGGTCAACGACGCAGATCTGATATGCGACCGCTTTCTCCTGTGTGGTGGCGGTGAATCCTTCATTTATAACTTTCGTCGTTCCTAGCCGATCTCATTCCCTGGTTCTGAGAAGGTAATTTCGGGTCTTATCTCGTTTTGTCGCTGCTTGGGGTTTCTATCCTTGATTTCCGACTCCGAGCTTTGGTTGGGTATGGTTAGCCTGCCTAACGTAGGGCGTTCAGTCGAGGTTTTGGGCTTGGGTTGGTTGGTAACGCTTTCGCTGGTGGCTTGCATCCTCTGTGATTATGATATTTTATGTGCTAGTGGTTTTGTGACACCAGATGACCTCTTTCTTCTTCTGTTATTTAGTGTTTTTATTTGGCTGGTTTTTTTGGTTTCTTAGTTATGCTTTTGCGACACTAGTTGTCACCATTTGGATTCCTTATGTTTATTTAGTGTTTCTCTTTGGCTTGTTTTTGTGGTTGTTGTCTTTGCTTTTGCTACTGAGTATTGGTTCTCTGTAAGCTGCTATGTTTATTGAAGTCTCTCCCGCCCTTCTCGGATCGCTTTTTCATCATCTTCTGATGAACCATTTAGGTAGTTTCTAACCTCCTCCACAAAATCTTTCTTTCATATTTGAAGCGAGATCTTACTGGTATTGCCTTCTCTCTTCCAGTATTTAGACGCGCTCGTGTCGTCTACTCCGGTTTTGGCGTTTGTTACGGATTCTGGTTTCCGCTTTGGAGCTCCGTTAAGCCACTTTCAAGAAGTGCATCGTTCATAATTTCAGAAGTCTATCAAATTTTAGTGAGGACATATAAAGCAAGATTTTCAACACGTGTTTNCTGGTTTCCGCTTTGGAGCTCCGTTAAGCCACTTTCAAGAAGTGCATCGTTCATAATTTCAGAAGTCTATCAAGTTTTAGTGAGGACATATAAAGCAAGATTTTCAACACGTGTTTTCTTGAGTCGTGTAGGATGTTTCGTCCTAGGTGTCTTAGTTATGTTTTTTGGATTTCTCTGACAATCTATAGTAGTTTTAGTGGTCTCCTAATTGTATTATATTTTAGCATTTGCACAACTAGGTTGTATATTTTTCTGGCTCCGGATATGTTGGGTTTGCTTCTTTCGATTTCGAAGTACGATAGTCAAATCGGTGGGCTTTGTTTGCTTCGGTTTTGTAAAATTTTATCGGATATTTGTAATATTTTTGGTAAAAAAAAAAAGCAAACATATACAATTGTTTTGTATACAGCAATGTTTTGAAAACCGACCCGAATATCAAACCGGATG
>OVAV01002602.1:0-11008 GCA_900406375.1 Iberis amara
AATTCATAAAACATCTATCTTTTAAATCCAGAGGGAGTAATTAAAAAAAATGGACTTCTTCAACTTAGGCGCGGTTCACTGTTAAAGCTTTACAAAAAAAGTAAGATTTGAATATGTAATGTCGAAATCGAATGTAAAAAGGATCATTATTTAAATTCATGCACTGACTTGACACAAACCTAACTTGTACAATCTTTTTTTTTGTCAAAAAGGAGTTGTATATAAAACGGCCCAATAAGCCCAACGGAGGAAACTTTACAATCCATGCCCAAAATCAGTGCAAATCTATGAAGTAAATTAAATCAGCTCCCATAAGAGATTGGCACTACTACCCGAGATAAACCAAAGCAACAGACAAAGAATACAGACACTACTCTCTTATGCTAAAGCAGAGGACACCCAGACAGGTAAACCAATTTGAATGTAGGATTGAGNCTAATGAGAGTAGCCTCTCTATTCAAATGAGGCGAAACAAAATCACATTGCCAATCAGAGAAGACTTGCAGCTTTGCCAAAATGTCGGATGAATAAGCCTTTAACAGCGGCCAGTCTGGTGGACGGGTTATTGCCCCAACCAAATCTTTAGAACCAAAAGAGAAGATTACTTTCTCAAAATGAAGTGATGCCATACTCTCCAAAGCCCATGAGAAGGCTATGGTCTCGCTCTCAAGTTTTGAACCAACATTTGAGAATGAGCGCCGGCTGTGAAGGATAATTTCACCAGTGAGATCTCGGATAATCCATGCTGCACCTGAATAGGCCATCCTTTTGTTCCAATCCGCAGCAACGTTACATTTGAACCAAGATCGAGGTGGATTTGATATTGCTTGGTCAGGGGCTCTGATATCTGGAACCTGAGAATTACCAGACAGTTGATGAACCTCTTGAGCCTGAAACCAAGCATCTGCTTCTGCTTTAATTTTATTCAGAAAATCAAGGCCTGAAAATGTTGTTCCTTCAAAGATAATTTTGTTTCTTCTTTTCCATAAAAACCATAACACCTAGGGATATATTCTGCTTAAGCTTTGTGGGATGTGGTTTATCTTCTTGATACCTATCAGGTAGTAAATATTTACATAGATGGATGTTCCGTGGAATCCTTGGGGGGGAAATGGTATATCAGATAATGCCCAAACCTGCCTAGCAAAGGAGCATGAGAAGAGTACATGGTTTGGCGATTCTCCCTCCTCTCCACACGTTTGGCATCTTCCATCTAAATTTACACCTTTTTGTTTTAACAGATCAGATATCGGAATAGCTTGTGAGATCACTTTCCAAATGAAGTTTCTGATTTTAAGAGGGGCAGCTAATTTCCATATCATATTTTTGATTTCATTGATCGAAGGTTGCTGATTAGCGAGTTTCAGAGCTTCTGATTTGTGCTGTTGGAAAGCTAAGTTATAGCCGGTGTTCACTGTGAAATTCCCACTATTAGTAAACGGCCAGACCCAGTAATCTTCAGATGATGGACATGGTTTGTAAGATAAGATCAGGTCTATATCTTCTTGGTAAAAGAGATCCCTAAGCATCTCCCTTTTCCAATCTCTTATTCCATGATTAATAAGGTCTGAGACTCTAAGATCTTGGTCTATGATAGGATTTTTAATAAGAGGTCTTCTCATTGCATGATCATAAATCCAGGCATCTGTCCAGACATTCAATGATTGCCCATTCCCAACCATTTTCCTTAGTCCCTTCTTTACCAGCTCCCGGCCAAACAATAGGCTTCTCCAACCATAAGATGGTCTTTTTGCTACTGGAGCATCCAATATAGATGAGTTTTTGAAGTATAAATCTTTCAGGATTAAGGCTAACGGACTATTCGGATATTTAATTATTCTCCACACCTGTTTAGCCAGAAGAGATTGGTTGAAAGAGATAACATCCTTGAAGCCGAAACCACCTAAAATCTTTGGTAAGCATAACGTTTCCCAACTGATCCAATGAATCTTCTTTTTTCCTTCAAATGCGTTCCACCAAAAGTTTGACATTGCCGCAGTTAAGGCTTTTGCAGAAGTTTTAGGCAACTTAAAACAAGATAGAGCATATATTGGCATAGCTTGAGCAACAGATTTTAGAAGGATCTCTTTTCCGCCTTGAGACAAAATTCGCGCATACTAGGAACTGAGTCTGTTTTTCAATTTCTCATGAATATATTCCAGTAATTTCACTTTTGATCCACTAAAACATTCGGGAAGTCCCAAATATGATCCAGCTCCTCCTTCGTTTTGAATCCCTGAGATCTCTTTTAATGTTGATTTCAGCTCTTCCTCCATATTCGCACCAAAGGATATTGCCGATTTGTTCAAATTTATTACCTGTCCCGACATCCTTTCATATAGTCTGAGTGTTTGGAATAGGGCTCTAATCTGGTCCTCTTTCGCTTAACAGAGAAACAGACTATCGTCCACAAATAGCAGGTGACTAACCGTCCTTCCTTCCGGAGTGAGCTTCAAACCATTAAACTTTTTCTCTCTTTCTGCTTGTTCCAATAGAAAGATAAGGCCTTCAGTACATAGAACAAACAAGAACGGTGAAATCGGATCGCCTTGTCTAAGGCTTCTTTGCGGGGATATCATACCGAAGGGACAGTCATTGATTAAGACTGAAAATGTCGGTGAAGAGACGCATTCCATTATCCAGTGAATCCATGTTTCGCTAAAGCCCATTACTGTCATAATTGTCCTTAAGTATAACCACTCAATCATGTCGTAAGCTTTCGAAATATCCGTTTTAATTGCTATGCCATCAACTGATAGATCCGCATCTGTCTGTAGAGCATGATTGAACTCATGGGCTATAAGAATGTTGTCTGAGATTAATCGCCCTGGCACAAATGCAGATTGGAAAGGACTAATGATTTGAGGGAGGATCTGTTTAAGTCTCTCTTGGAAATAAATTTGTAGAGCACAGAGCATAAGCTAATCGGTCTTAGGTCAATCATCCTCTCTGCGTTTTCTATTTTTGGGATTAAACAAAGCAGAGTGTAATTCCATCCTTTAGGTACAATCTATATTCCTTCTTTTTTTTCTTAATATGTTCTTTCTGTTAGTATGTTTAATCATCATTATTATATTTTGTATATCTATAAAATTAGTTATCAAGTATTCAGATGGTGTACAAATTAATCATATGTATGATAATAGCAATTATTACCGACAACCTTATTATTTGTAATTTGTACGAATTTGATAGACACTAATTATAGATACATATACATTACTACTTATGTTAACGAAATATCCTAATACGCAAAAGATGATAATCCAATTGCTTAACTATAAATAGAAATAGATAAGTAATACACTCATCTCCAATAAAACGCCAAAAATAAAAATTAGTAGTAGATGTTAGAGATGCTTTGGCATAATCAAGTTAGACCAAATGTAACACATTCATAGGAACCACAATTATCAATTGAACCCAAACACCGGTGATGGAAGTGACTATTTGAGGATCTGTCACTTAGGCTATCAACTCAAGTACTTAAATAAGACGTGCATGATTTGATGATTATAAATGTATATATTAAAAATAAAGAAGTTACGCATGTGTTTATGACTCGGCCTAAACCGAAGCTGATCAAACTCGAAAACAAAAGGGTAAGTTGGTAAGCCTGAAAGAACCAAAGATTATATGACTATGGGAAGAAAGATTGGTCGAAGAAGGTAAAGTTTTAAGCTAACGGCAAAAAAGTAGAGAAAACATCATAAAATCCATAATCTATACCTACTTGTCAATTATAACAAAGTCATGAATTCATATAAATATACGAAACCTACCCCTCAAGATCCAATGTTTCTTTTCTGTTATATGTTTTTCATCTCATTCATATAATTGAAACCAACATTGTTATCACCAATCTAAGATAACTAAAACTATAAAGCAGACAAGACTAACCAATGCTATTATATATATATATATATATATATACACTATACATATACAAAGGTATTAAGTAATCACATTTTTCATATGTTTCTTCTCTTTGTTTCTCCATTTAGCAAACAAACCGAAGCAATCATAAGGCATGTGAATCCGCAGATGGATAAGAGCCAAGAGCTTAAAAGAATAAAAAGACATAGAAAAGAGAAAAAATAAAGAATATAAATGCATCAAGCACTTCACAATGTACTTTTAAGGCTGTTCTTAAACAAATGCTCGTATATATCAGTCAACTGGGGTTCAACCGATATTAGTCTATATGCAATCTGAACAGTGAATCATAGGCTCAATAAAAAAAAAAAACAGAGATTTATTCATCTAAATAAAACAACAAACTTTGCTTTTCTGCTTCTGAGATTTGGGCTTATGTCTAAGAAACCATAAATTGAATAGGCATACCTCGGAAGTAAAAGTGTAGNGGAACTAAAAGTGTAGCTTCTGAGTGAGAACTTTAACTTACTTTGATCCGGTTAGTTCTCTAAGGCTCTCAATTGTAGTTTTCTTCTTAGTCTCCATATCAACTTTGTCCAAGTCTGTTATGTTTGCAAGATAAGCATACAGGACTCTCTTTTTCTCACCCGTCCTTCCATCGACCTCTACAAGACTATGGTTTTTCTCATCATCTTTGCTTGGAGCAACTGGTTGTACCCTGGCCCAACTCTTACGCCCACGGTTTATCTTCTCAAAGTATTCTGCCATTCTCATAGCTTCCCTGAGCCCTGAGTCATCTCCTGTAAACTTGAACAGTGTTATTCCCAAATGACCCTCTCTTCCATACAGTGTCTTTGATTTCCCACCAGTGAGCCCTAGTTCTGTAGTTATATATACACATCAAAATGAGGTATCGATTATTGTTATAAGCCAATGATTAGATACATGTATGTGCACACTGTACACCCATCATTAGCCTATTCACATTGCACATTTCGGAACCTACTATGTCTCATCAAAAGGTCTGTAACTTCCTACAGAAAAGGCTAGGAAAATGGTATGCCAGAAATGTTACATTGAAAAGCTTAAATGCTTGTAGACTATAGTTACATAGAATCTGATATTGCAAGGTATTGGAACTGAGTTTCAAACAAGATTGGAAATTTTCCTACAGAGAGAAAATAGCAACATCGCAGAGAACAATGGGTAGGTATTAAAGCAAAGTGAAGGCAGTGCCAGAGAAAATAACAGAATCTTATTAGATTCCAGACTCTTACTTAAGAATACCTAATGGGACATCCTTCTAGTGTTAGCAACAAAAAAAGGAGATGGATTTCGACTTTGGCCTTTCTTTTGAAAGATCAGGGAGATGATTATTGTGGCAAAGATGCCACATTAGTAAGAGTATGTAATCATTTATAGGCTCTGGGTCTAAACCCAATTGATGATAAGGTACGGATTAACCATATCAAGATTCCTAAACTTTTATGGATTGTTCTGCACCTGTATGTAAACGCAAGAATAAGGTAATTAAAGGCCGCATGTGATACCTCTGATTCTGCTATCCATTGTTTTGTTTCCATAGCCTTCCATGCGTCCTTCTTTACCCTTTCCTGTACCAGTATTATGAACAATGACATGAGGTGGCCAAATAATCAGCTGCTCTTGATTCCTTGCTGCCTCTTCGGCAGGTAGATTCTGGTATGTCTTTGAATTATCAGGTGCCTTTGAGAAATTCCATCCCATCAATACGCAGAGAGCTTTGTGTAGGCCTAGGTGATGCACGTGTGAACTAGCATCATCAGAACAGTATGTGTGCATCACTAAACCATGTGTATCCTGGACGTCCTTAGGAGATCTGTGTTTTAGCATAAGTCGAATTTGAAACACTCATTCAGATTTACCACACAAATACTACAACAGTCTGAGATTAAAGCTCCACAAAATCAATTATATAGCAAAGACTACTCAATTACACTTAAATGAGTGAATGTGCAAAGCAACATCCACTACAGTAAGCTATCTTTGAGAATATATAACAAGAAGCCAATGCAGATGAAACAACTCAATTGTAAAGTTAAGCTACAGATTGCTATTATAAGTAATACAAGCAAAACATGTAACACAGAATAAAAAACATAAACCTCAGGAAAATTATACAAAGCACCATCATAATATAGTAAAAGGGTTACAGAATGGGAAAAAAAAAACGCAATAAAGGATTTAGAGCTTTATCCTAAGTTTTCTACATCGGAACAAGCTTATTCCGGGACACAAAAGAGTGTTGATTAGTAGTAGCTACTGAAGCATACTAATCTAGGATTCTTGACATGGATTGAAATACTCATCATGCCAAACAAATTGTATACCTCCATCTAGTTAGCAAGCTAATACAACTTGATGGAAGTATGTATAATCACAAAGAAATATAGAGACCTAAATATCTCAGCAACCTTAAGATTTATGACTATGAAGTCAAGCAAATTAAGATCCTGATTTCACAAAGAAAGTTTCATATATCACGAGCACTGAGGACAAATTAATAATGCTAAGCACATCCTCAATACCAGACATATGATGCAGACTAAGTGGTCTGATCATGAGCAAGTAGATTAAAATGCAACCGAAAAACCACCCAACTCAGATTCCAAGTTGCTTACTACTGATAATAAATTCCAAACTGCCGAAGGCCTCCCACGTATACCAAAAAACTGAACAATCGTTAGAAAAACTGGAAAAAAACTAGTTCTCTTAAAAATAGAAGTGATGATCCTAAAAAGAATACACAGTAAGCAAGGTGGTGACCATCAAAAGCCAATTAACAGAGATAGATCAGCACATTCGTTCTAAACAGCTGCAAGAAACTACGATTATATGGCATCTAGAAAAAATAAATGTGCAAAAGGGAAGGACTAATAGTATTGGTTGAGAGATATAAAAACAAACAATGAATAAGCCTTGGGACAAAGCTTTAAACAGATGAGATGCAACATTTGTTCAGAAAGAAAACAGATGTATCATGGTAGAATCAACTGGATCAAAATAGACTGTAAGTCTACTGCCTACAGGCTACAGTTGGAAAAAAAAAACAGCAATTTGTTGCTGCTTAAACGCCAGCCAAAAGATGACTATAGAAGGAAAGTCATAGGTAGAACGGAAATGAGAAGTTAATAGAGCAATTCCTTAATTCTAAGCAAAAAAGTTATATTAAATAATCTAAGAGGCTAACTCACATATATGTGTACAGATTCTGTACACATTTATGAGAGTTAGCACATTATGAAACCAAGTTCCAGTACTGCTAAATGGGAAGCAAACACAGTACCACTAAGGCATGTCAAGATAAGTTCAATACTAAGAACTAGTTAAGATACTAATCATACGGAGGTAACAAAAGCAAGATATTTTAGTTTTCTCTCTTACTTTGCTAGCATTCATTTAGCCCTTCTACGACACATAAGACTGAATACTAAGACAACCATAAAAGATAAAGCAACCAGAGTCTCCAACACAAGCAAACTGCAATGAAACAAAAAACGAACACAAGAGACAGATTGAAACCCATCAAACCTGCCGCAAACGAGACACTGAAGCCGCCCCTTTCTCCCATTCTCCAAGTATTTTTTCTTTTCCGAAGGGTCCTCGAAAACTCGCTTAACAAAACCTAGAAACGATTTCTTTAGAGCTGCCTGGTCAACCTGGAGGTGCTTAAACAACTGAACTCCATTCTCCATTCCACTTGATCCTATTCGCATATGCTTAGCTGCTCTGACATCTTCCCCAACATCCCTAGGGAAGGGATTACTAGTACCAGGTATAAGTGACTGATCATTAGGGTTCGCATACTGCATAAACTGCTGTCTTTGTCGCAGCATTTGATCTCGCTGGTCCCTCCTATCATTTTCATCTTCACCTGGATATTTCCGTTTCATAGATCCTTCCTGCCGATCCCACTGATTACGCTGATCTCGGAACTCTTCCGGGTGCAAAGGAGGAAATCGTCCAAATTCCGGTCCCATAAATCTGTTAGCAGCCAGATCAGCTACTCGGCTCTGGGGCAGAATATTCTGGTAATTAGGTGGAAGCGCGAAGTAGGAATGGACACTACCATCAGCGAGAGCAATAGTGCGCCGCTCCAGCATATGGAAACCATATGTAGGTGGAGGAGTAGCACCAAGCGCCGCTGACGAATCTGGAAAAGGAAACGGAGCTGCTGTAAAAACAGGACCGGGCCCGGAACGTGAAGATGGGGCTGCTGGATTCAGGTGACCCGGATGGGATTTGCTTGAACTTGGAGCTAGCTTTGGAGAAGGATTCAGCCTCGGAGGTTTCTTATCGGCGATGTTCTGGCCACCGGTCGGCTTGCTATTGATGCTGTTGTTATTGCCTCCGCCGTCGTTGTTACTCGAAGCCCTACGAGATTTGTGGTTATTGGAAGAGGAACCAACAACGGTAGGAGCAGAAGACATTGGAGGCTTTTGCGTCGATGACTTAGCGTTGTTGCCACCATTCATCATCGGTGGCCGTGAAGGGGTTTCGATCTTCGTTATCTGCTTCAACCTACAATCAACCATCAAGTGTCTTATTGAATCTATACAAGAACAATCATGTCCTTTGTGTAAACATTAATAGAACCTCCGATCAATAACATACACAAAAAACCTTGACACTAAAACTAAATACTACTAAATCTGCATTTAACCTAATGATATAGAATATCCACTAGAATACAACAGTTTCATAGCATCAAATCAACTGCAACCAAAATGGAACAATCTATGACAGACATTACAGTATACAGCCTCAAATTTTGGCTCAGAGATACGAGACGTCAACGACCAATTTGACGTCCCTAACATCAAACATGGCCAAATTTTGCAAACTGTGCGACTGACTGACAGCATCAGGCACCGATTTAGGGTTTTGACATCACCAAAATCAACTTGATCCATAACTAAGTTCTGTTTCCTAGACTAGTCTAAATTAAATTTCTAAAGCAGAAGGTGAACATCGAAGAAGATTGATTGGAGTTTACTACAATTCCAATACTAGATTCTCTTTACTTTGAGATCGACAGAGGCACAAACCTTGGGCACTAGAAAGAAAAACAGGAATTACAGAAAACTTACTTTTAGAAACCGAAACCACAAGACGAAGATCGAAGAAGCTTTGGGGAAGAAATGAACGAGAGGGAGGAGGAATTTGAGAAAGACGGAAAGAGAAAACGCGACGCAGAGAGGAAAAAGAAATAACGAGGGTTGGGTTTAACTTGTAAATTAACCGGTTTGACATTTAAGAGAACCGTTTTATGGTATTACGATTACGGATTACCAAAAGTATGTCGGCTAAAGATATCTCTTTACGGTCTTAAAGAGATTCTCGTTGTTGGTTCAATAAGCTATATGATTTTTTGTTGAAGTATGGTATTGTTCCATGTTCTCATACATCCATCAAGGTGTCGAACTTCATGTTCTCGTCGTCTATATGTACGATTTATTAATTTCTTAAAATGATCTCGCTTTGATAAGTATTACTTAGGCAAGTGTTTTTCAATGAAGAATTTGAGCAAACTGAAGTATTTTTTGGATATTGAGGTCGGCCGTGGACAAGAAGATATATTTCTCTCTCAACGGAAATTTGCTCTAGATATAATTTCTGAGCCATGTAATCTTGGATCCAAGCCCTCTTCTACATTGCTTGAGCAGAACCATCAGTTAGTCACGAGTGAGAGTTTGGTTCTTGACGATATGAAGCTCTACCGTCGACTATTTGCTCGTCTCATCTATTTGACTCGCACATCGGCGGAGTTGAGTTATGTGATACATGTGCTTTTTCAATTTATGCAAAATTCTCGCCAAGACCATTGGCTTGATGGCACTCTATGTCGTATGTTTTCTCACAGGCTCGCCTAGCCAGGTATTTTCTTGAAATTAAAACTATAAAAAATTAAAAATATATATAAAAATTCAAAAAGAAATTAAAATAAATTCAAAAATCTATTAAAATTCAAAAATTATTAAAAGTTTCCAAAATATTTTAAAATTTCAGAAAACTAAAAAATCAAAAATTATATTAAAAATTGTAAATATAATAAGTTCAAAACATATAAAAAAGTTATAATGGATGTTTGAATTGTTAGTAAAAAAGTGTTAAGTTTTAATTCGACTGCCTTCTTGAAAGTTTAAAAAGTTTTTTACTATTTTTTAAACCATAACAAAAAAAAAATAAAGTAAACTAAAGATTTTGCTTCTACCCAATAGATCTATGATGATTCCTCAAAGATCTCTCAGTCTCACAAATTCTATTTTCAAATAATCACAGGTCGTTGATCTCAGGATCCTCCAACCCCAACTACCAACCTTAGATTTTTTTTGGTCCAGATTTTTTTCATTTGACCCTTTTTATTGTTCTAAATAAACAAAAAATTCATGATGTCTCATTAATATTATTTTGATATAATTTTTTTTATCATGAAGATTCTACATGACTACATCCACGAACCTAACTTTTTCAATAAAGTGGTGAAAAGAAAATATAAAAAAAATTCCATAAAGTGAGAAGAAGGATAAAAACTATTTAAAAAAAAAATCAACGCAATCCAAAGCATTAAATCATAATCACATTTGTGAGATATCGTATTTGTCTGCAAATTCTAAAGCATAAAAAGTCCAATAAGCAGAGCACTCCTGAGATTTCAACCTCTGTGTTGTTGAGTCTGAAGTGATTGTTTAGGTTCTGCACCACGTAGTGTACCAATCCAAGCCGGTGGCTGCATCCCAGTCTGCTCATAAACCGTATCAAGAACCGGTGGCAACATCTTGTAGAGTCCAGCAATATCCTTCATAGAAGTACCGATACCACCACCATTCATCCCTTGATCAACACCACCATGGTTCCACACACTGATCTTAGGCTGCAGGTCCTTGATTGCAACCGCGTTGGTCTTGGCTATATCTTGATAAAGCCCATTGTTGATCATCAAAAAGTCTCTCACGGCTGAGTAATCATTGTTAACGGCGTCCAAGAGCGTCCTAAGATAAGTCCCTTGAGCATTGGCCATAGCAACAAGTCCCTCTGCATCTCTCTGTTTTGAATAGAAGGCAGCATCTGCTGCAGCTTTCATTGCCTCTGC
>OVAV01002604.1:0-11007 GCA_900406375.1 Iberis amara
GATCATTTTCATTTACTTGCACATATTCTGCTTGAAAATCACGATCTTCGATATTTATAATTTATTATTTTAATATGATATAAACATAAGATAAAGTTAATGATTTATAAATGGATCTAACAATAATGAAAATAAAATAAGGTCTATTTTTGAACTACTTTTTGTTTTATTGAATTATATATAAATTTTAATTAATTTTACATAATTTGGTGAAAAGAATAAAAAATTATGTAATTGTTTAAAGTTATAAAAAAATTTAAAGTTTACTAAAAACTAGTCATTGATGGTTTTTGAAAAGAAAGAAGAAAAATAAAAAATTGGTTTTTATGGCTTTTACTACAAAAAAAACTTAAAAAATCTTGATTGGTAAAATTATGATTTTAATGGCTTCAAGCAAAAAAAAGCTATTTCAAATCACCCCGAAATCGAGTAAAAGAGAACATATGGGAATGCATTATATGATTCAAGGCCTGTTCCAACGTTCCAAAAGCATTAATGGATGGAACATGGGCCAAAAATAATTATCAAGCCCATATAGTTTTTATAGGCATAATTGAAACACGACTGGAGTCCAAAAAAACAGTATGAATGTGTCGACAAAAAAAAAGTCGACAAAAAAAAAACAGTATGTATGTTTTATTTTCCCGTTGAACAAATATGTTTTTGAAAATGCCACAAAAAAAAAAAAGCTTTGTAGTGAATGTTTTCTCTATTATTTGTAGTCTAGAAAAGACTATAAATGTAAAACCCTATAAAAATAGACGATGAAAATATTAGGCTTGCTAGCCCTAGCCATGTCCATGTCCTTGAATTGTCCATTATTTGATTTTTACTAGTCGACATTATAAGTTCGTACTTCGTCAATAAGTCCAAAACTGTACGCAAATCAGTAAGAGAGTATTATTATTAATATAGTTAGTTGTTGTAACTAAGCTTAGAATTTGTTAAAAGTTAGTTAGAGTAAGTTAGAGAGTAGTAAACTTGTATATAAGCTGAACATTGTAGTTCATTAATCTTTAATAAGAAATAAACATTTCTAATATGGTATCAGATGAAATATTCTCATTCTCTCTCTTCCACTTTACCTTTTCTTGTTCTTCGATTCTTGCTACTGATCTTTTCCATTCTTGCAATTAATCCATCTCTCGCGCTCTTTGATTTTGATTTCATCATTAATGAGAAATAAACATTTCTAATATTATATAACATATTTTTTTATATAAAAACGACATTAGTTTTCTTTATTAAACTTCCATTGAAGTTTCATATCTCCATCCTAAAAAAACTAATGTCGTTTTTCTAATGAGAGATAAAAGCGACATTAGTTTTTTTTATTAAACTTCCATTGAAGTTTCATATCTCCATCCTAAAATATTTTTCAATATCTAAATTCTAAGTTTACATTTTAATTTTAATATAAAAAAATTTACTAAAGAGATATTGAATTTGGGCACAAAAAATAAATGTTATCAAACAAAATTTTTACTAAAGAGATATTGAACTTGGGCACAAAAACAAATAACAAGATAATTTTTGTGTTTATTCATTATAAAACTTCTATATAACTAATCTAATGGTGAGTTATTAAACTTTATAGTGACAATTTTGTTAATAATATTAGATTAGGTAGACAAGTACTTCGGAAGTTAACATCTAATTAATCATCTAACGTGTTAAATAAAATGTTATATGTGAATATATATATATGTGTACATATATGTTTATATGGTTTAAGAAGTTAATTTACGTAGGAAACGACATTGATTGAGTGGTATATTTTTGCAGTTTTTCTGGCAAAGTTTGATTTCATGTAGTTGCATTTTTCACATTATAGAAATTTATAATAAGTTGGATCCAAGGACGAACCTACGTTGACACATGTGACTTCAATTGACACTCCTTTTACTTTATAAAAAGTATCAGCAGCATAATTGGTAAGTGCGCTTCATAATGACACGTCTTACCTCAGTTCAATTTCCCTAGAAAACCGGTTGAATCGTGCTCTCCCACGCAAAACTCTATAAAGTTAAGCCCTTCACCATGCCAAGCCGCTAGCAGGCTGAACTATCTTGAGTTGATTTGTCGCTATGCCAATCTCTCTTGAGCCAATCTTTGACAGCGATGGTGAAGCCAGGCCCTCTCCCTTTGCGCTTGTCTTTCTTGTGTAATCCTGGACCATCGGGTTCCTTAGGGACACCTTTTATCATGCCTTGTGGACAATCTTCATATTCCATGACCCCGTGTTTGTTCCTAACAAGTCGCGCTCCATCTGCTCTTCAAAGATATTGTCAATTTGACAAACTGATTGATATTGAGCTTATTTTTCCGGCCATTCTTGATAATTCAAAGATGGTGGATAAAGGTCTTTGTTCTCCGTACGAGGTTTACTTATGTGTAGTCTTTGTTTCCCTCTGCTTAAGCTCTTGGTACGTTTGCACGCGCTCAAGCTTGTGTTTCCTCAGTTGTGTCCCAAATTTATTTGCACCCTGGTGGGATTGCAGAATCTTGCTGAGGAAAACGGGGTTCAGCTCGATAGGCACTCAAAAGTTATAATGGTTTTATTGAGTACTAATATGTTTGGTTCGCAGTACAGAGACTTCGGGACATAAGCTAAAATGCACGATCTAGAAATTTCTTTGACGTGAATTTGGGTCTTTATGGTTTTACTTTTGCCTTAGAATCATCCCAGATCGATCTAATTTTACCTCAGACTTTTGTACTTTATCTCTAATCAACCTAATTTGACTTCAGACTCTGTCCTCCATACAAAAGCTTTTGAACTCCAATATACTTGTATTATGTTCTTGAATGAATTATTTCTCTTGTGTTGTCTCTTTAAATATGTCTGACTAATCTGTTAGGCTTTACGGTTTTCCAAAAAAAAAATTAATGATTGAAAATTAGAGTTATTAGATAGAATTTAAACTATTAGATTATTAATCTAGGTTCGTATTCATTTTCATAATTAGATTAGTTACCTAAATAAATTATGATCTTAGATTGCTAGATACAAAAAAAGTTGATCTAAAAATTTTAAATAATCTGGATGAGCATAATAATGTCTTCAAATAGCGAGAGTATGATATTATTGCGTTTTGCGAACTAATTAAACTTAGTTTGTTATGCATTTTTAGGATATATGAATTTAAAGAGAGTTAGTCTTCACTATATTAGATACAAAAATTAAATACTATGTAGATTTAATAATCTGAACGACTTTACTTTATTAATGAATGGAACTCTCTTTATATAGAGGTTCAAATATAAAACATAATTATAATAGAATAAGGATAAATATGAATCTTTAACTTCCTATATTTTAGGGGATATACATGAATCTTAACTATAATATAATATACACTATATCTTCTTGTGTATATCTCCAATACTCCCCCGCACGACAAAGGTGGGACGCGAATGCAAACTATGCAATCATAAACGGAACACCTATGTCGTGGACAACTTGTCGAGGACGGACAAAATGGTCAACAGACTCCTCCGGTAAAAGTCTTCAATCTTTAAAGTAGGGATGAAACTTCAACTAGTCTTTGGTCTTTAAAAATATAATTGGGAATAACATCCCGTGGGTGCAAACTATGCATCTCCNTGAAACTTCAACTCGTCTTTGGTCTTTAAAAATATCATTGGAAATAACATCACGTGGGTGCAAACTATGCATCTCCACAAACAATTGTCCAATCTCGGACAGTCCATATTTCGGACTAAAAACGACCTAAAAACTTNTTGATAAATCCCAAAAAGCAAACAATGTTTAAAATTTTAGTTTTGAAAGAAGAAAAAAAGTTAAAAAAACCTAAAATAATTTTTTTTTTAAACTATATCTCCAATACATATGGTACTTCAATAGACTTTTTTTTGTAATTTTCAAAAGTCAATGAAGTAAGCAAGCAAGCATGGTCTTGGTTTTTACTAATTTAAAACTTACTTATTGTGGTAGTAGATATATGATTTTGCAAATAGATTTACATTTAAAAGTGTCGCGAGAAAAATAGAAACTTGTGGACTTTGGAAAAATGAAGAAGAAGAAGAAGAAAATGATAGGTTGTCACGATTGCCTTACGTTGTAAGAAACGTTTAATTGTTCTGGTCAATAATAATTTAGAAAAATAATAAAATGAGAAAAAGCCAATGAAAGCGTTTCTGAAGTTGGTTGAATGAGTAGTTGCAGAGACATGGTTATTGGTTAGTTCCGCTGACTCTGTCAAGTCATCTTCTCTCCCGTTTCCTTTACGTTTATATCTCTTTACTTTCCCGGAAAACCATTAGAAAACGAAGAGGGTTCTCTTTTTTTTTTCCTCGAGAAAAATTTACAGAAACTAAAACAGAGACACCCATTGGAAGCGATGTTATTGGTGAATAAAGGAGGAAGCTTGGCTCTGTTTGTAGCGATGAGCATGGTGGTCAACGGCGTATTGGGGAGATTCATCGTGGAGAAGAGCAGCGTCACGATCCTAAACCCTTTGGCAATGCGATCTAAGCACGACGCTGCCATCGCTAACTTCGGTGTTCCTAATTACGGTGGTTATATGATCGGCTCCGTCGTCTACGCCGGTCAAGGAGCTTATGGATGCGACTCTTTTGGCAAAACTTTTAAACCAAAATTCCCTCGTCCTACCATTTTAATCATCGATCGTGGAGGTAATTAACTCTTTCAATAAGCACTTTGTTTTGTTATGTCTTACTTTACATCTTTAATTTTGTCTCTAAAAAAAATTACATCCTTTTATCTCCTTCCATCATAAAAATTTAAAAATCGCAATCTTTATAAAAAAAAGAAAAGTTATATTCACATAATTTTTTTTTTAAATAGTAAGACAATTTTTTTTAACAACAAAAATTTTAAATTAAAAACGGGCAAGCATGACCGGTTCTGCTACTTGGTGATCCAAAATTCCAAATACCTTTGCAAATTTGATAGGTTCCAAATTTTTGGTTAGAAATATAATATTGTATCGTAAATAAATGGTTTTGATTTGGATTTTGGATATTGTTGTTTGTTATCAATCAGAGTGTTACTTCGCATTAAAGGTATGGAACGGTCAAGAATCAGGTGTAGCAGCAGTTTTAATAGCCGATAGCGTCGACGAGCCATTGTTAACAATGGATTCACCTGAAGAATCCAAAGAAGCTGATGACTTTATAGAGAAACTCACCATTCCATCTGCATTAATCGACCTTTCTTTCGCCAATACCTTGAAGCAAGCTCTTAAAAAAGGTGAAGAAATAGTGCTTAAGATAGACTGGAGCGAGTCACTTCCTCATCCAGACGAGAGAGTTGAGTATGAACTATGGACTAACACAAATGATGAGTGTGGTGCCCGATGCGATGAGCAGATGGAGTTTGTCAAAAACTTCAAAGGACATGCACAAATTCTAGAGAAAGGAGGATACTCTTTGTTCACACCTCATTACATAACATGGTTTTGTCCAAAAGAGTATATAACAAGTAATCAATGTAAGTCTCAATGTATAAACCAAGGGAGATATTGTGCACCTGACCCTGAACAAGACTTTGGAGCTGGATATGATGGGAAAGACATTGTCTTTGAGAATTTGAGGCAGTTATGTGTACATAAAGTAGCGAAAGAGAGTAACCGTTCTTGGGTTTGGTGGGATTTTGTGACTGATTTTCACATCAGGTGTTCAATGAAAGAGAACAAGTATAGTAAAGAATGTGCAGAGAGTGTTGTGGAATCTCTTGGTTTGTCACTTGACAATATAAAGAAATGTATGGGTGATCCTGAAGCTAATGTGGATAATGAAGTTTTGAAAGCTGAGCAAGCGCTTCAGGTAGGACAAGGAGACCGCGGAGATGTCACAATCTTGCCAACATTGATCATCAACAATGCTCAATACCGCGGTAAACTGGAGAGAAATTCAGTACTAAAGGCAATATGCTCAGGATTCAAGGAAAGAACAGAACCTGGGATCTGTCTAAGTGGAGGTTAAACCTAATTCCCATTCCCTTTGTAAGATGATCTTCCTTTTGGTAACAGAATATACTAAAAAGCTCACTGTTGAATCAGATATTGAAACAAACGAATGTCTGGAAGCAAATGGAGGATGTTGGCAGGACAAGAAATCTAATGTAACAGCTTGCAAGGTACTTAATAATTACAGCCCTTTTCGTTGCATCTGGATACAAATGCTCAAATATTTCGATCATTTAAAATCAGTAATCAGATGCAATGTCAAGATATTAAAATTAAAAAAAAAATCTATGATAGATATTTGAGATGTAAAAAAAAAAAACAATAGTTTGGATTCAGCATCTCGAATGTGTAAAAGACAAAAATTTGAAAAAAATACGTTTTCGTACCAAAAACGCAAGAAACGACTTTTTACCCCTAATGTAGAAACGAGCTTTTCCACACACCAAAAAAAAAAAAAAAAAAAAANTAGTCCAAAAACTCAGAAACTAGTTTTCTTACCAAAACAAAGTTTTTTGCAAAAACTGAAAAAGAAAAAAAAACATAAAATTCATTTTTGGCGGGAAAACAAGTTTACACGTTATACTAAGATTTACAGCTGAAATTGGAATGTAACAGGACACGTTTAGGGGGAGGGTATGTGAATGCCCAGTCGTGAATGGTGTACAGTATAAAGGAGATGGTTATACTACATGTGAAGGTATGTTCTTCAACTCCTATATATCAATGTCTTGTAGAAAATGATCTTTACTTATATGTTTGAATATTAGCTTATGGCCCTGCGAGATGTTCAATGAATGAAGGAGGCTGCTGGTCTGAAACCAGAAACGGCTTAACTTTCTCTGCTTGTTCGGTTAAGTGACTCTCAACTTGTTGGCCTACTTACTTTCTCAATCAAATTTCACATTGTTTCTTATAAGTTTTATCTCCAATTTTTGAATTCAGAACTCGGAGACATCAGGATGTCGTTGCCCTCCAGGGTTTAAAGGAGATGGTCTTAAATGTGAAGGTGAACACTTTTTTGTCGACTAACTAGATTATAAGTCCTCTCATCATGTTTACTTAAACTGATTCAACTTCTTGTTTAGACATTGATGAATGTAAGGAGCAATCAGCATGTCAATGTGATGGATGCAAGTGTAAGAACATATGGGGAGGCTTTGACTGCAATTGCTCTAACAATCGTCTCTACATGAAAGAACAAGATACTTGTATTGGTAAATATGTTCAAAACAAACAATAAAGATGTTAACTTTACTAGAATATTCATTGGTTTCATTTTGTTGCAGAGCGAAGCGGATCAGGAATTGGATGGTTTTTCACATTTGTGATAATAGCTGCAGTTGGAGGCATTTGTGTGGCTGGTTACGTGTTTTACAAGTATCGTCTTAGGGTATGTTTTCACACTTTTGCTTCTCTTATTGAATCTTTATCACCATTTGTTCTAATGTCAATATATCCAAAATGCAGTCTTATATGGATTCAGAAATTATGGCGATTATGTCTCAGTACATGCCATTGGAGAGTCAAAACACATTCGATCCAATGACTGGTGAATCTCAACATCAACAGTTGAGATTAACATCTTCTTCTGTCTAAATATATAATTTCTTGTTGTGCGAATTAACCTCAAAGAACATCTTCATAAACAGTTACTGGGAAGGACTTTTTTTTCCTTTTTCTCATTATTATTGTAGATAAGATATCTACTTTAAGATATAAAAAAAGTTTAGATTTCGAAAGGAAATTTGTACTGAATTTGTGAACAAGAAAGAGTTATGGGGTCATCTTGTTATTTATTATGCTTCTATTATCAAGTTTCTTCACCATGCCTCAATCTCTTTTTGGCGAAGCAAGCTAGATACAAGTCAAATCTTTTTATATTATCAAACTGGTTGTATCCTTTGTTCCTAGTATTACAATATGTTGACAAAAAAAAACAAATTATTGAATTGGTTGGATTTGGTTATAAGTGGACCAGACTATGGGTTTGTTTGTCATTAAAAAAACTTAGAGTATTAAATCATACAACTAAAGAACTTTAGGGGGTAAATAGAAATTCTCTTAACGATATTTTCGTCGAGAGCGCTGAAAAAAGAATAGAGAGAGAGAGACGGGGGATGGAGAACGCTTTGTCTCAACCGCTATCGCCGTCGCCGTCGCCGGCAGGTGAAATCGCTGCGAGAGTATCGTCACTGTTCGCTTATCCAATCAAATCATGTAGAGGAATATCTCTGACTCAGGCAGCTCTCACTCCCACCGGTATACCCTCTTCCATTTAACCAAATCGTCCCGTAGTCCGTTATAATCAATTAGAGAAACTCCTTGTTTGGTTCTGTTTCAGATGTTGATTGATTTCTCGACCATTTAATTAAAATGAAAATTGTTGTTGTTCTAAGTAGTCTTGAGTGTAAAAAATTGATTTAGTGGCTTTTGTTATGTCGTTATGCTGAAAGCTCATGAGATTAGTTTTGTTGCTTAGGATTTCGATGGGATCGAAACTGGTTGATTGTGAACTCCAAAGGACGAGGATTGACTCAGAGAGTGGAACCGAAACTTTCCTTGATTGATGTCGAAATGCCTGAACATGCGTTTTCAGAGAATTGGGAGCCAAAGAAGAGCTCAAACATGGGTTAGATTATTTCAAATGTATGTTACATATATGAAGATTGTCTTCTTCTTTTTTTTTTTTTGGGTGCACTACAGTGGTTAGAGCTCCTGGTATGGATCCTCTTGAGGTCTCGCTAGCTAAACCTGAAAAAGTAACAAACGGTATCTCAGTTTGGGAGTGGTCTGGTTCTGCACTTGATGAAGGAGAGGAAGCATCTCAGTGGTTTACAAACTTTATTGGGAAGCCTTGTCGACTTGTTCGTTTTGATTCAGGTTTTATAAACTTTGACTCCATTTAAAGGATTCTCAAGAGTGCAATGTTCCAAAACGAGCTTATATGTTTGATGTTGAATTGCAGCCTCTGAGACTAGACCTGTGGATTCAGATTATGCTCCAGGTCACTATGCAATGTTCTCAGACATGTACCCATTCTTGCTTATATCACAGGTCAGTCAGTCACATGAAAGAACACGAGGATCCTATGCAATTTTTCTTCTTTCGGTTCTGCTCTAAAATTGTCTCATAATGTGGTAAGGGTTCTCTTGATTCCCTGAATAAGCTTCTCAAGGAGCCTGTACCGATCAACCGATTTAGACCTAAGTATGTTCAAAGGAAAGTCCTAGTGAATCTCTTTGTAATATAACTTTGTTATATAACTGTCACTGGGAAATATCACAGCATCTTTGTTGATGGATGCGAACCATTTTCTGAAGACTTATGGACAGAGATCCTTATAAACAATTTTACCTTTCGCGGTGTAAAATTATGCTCCCGTTGCAAGGTATTATCAAAAGCTCGTCCTGAATGTTTTTTTATTTTTTTTCCTTTTCTTTGGTTTGATGATTAATAGTTGGTTTAGGTGCCAACTATAAATCAAGAAACTGGGGTTGGAGGTCAAGAGCCAATTGAGACTTTGAGGAATTTCAGGTCAGACAAAGTTTTACAGACAAAGAGGAAGCCACAGGGAAAGGTAAAACTTGTGGTTGGTTTTTTTTTTATCATAATAAGAAATGAATATACTGAGTGTTGAATGAATGATGCAGATATACTTTGGGCAAAACATGGTTTGGGAAGATAGATTCTGCGATAAGATGGGGAAAACAATAGAAATTGGTGATTTTGTTGTTGTCCTTCGGAAACTTTCGTCTCCTTCTGAAGCAGCAACTTGAAAAAGACAAAAGTTACATGATTCAAGAAACATGCAGATTTTCATAAGCATTGTGTTATTGGAAAATAGAAGATGCTGTTTATTAATATATTTCGTCTTTAGTGGAAAAATAAACGAGAGCCTTAAGTTTTCTGTAAATCTTTACCAAATTGTTGCTACAAGTTTTTTTTTGTTTTGTAATGTAAAATATTATTCCGACAAAACCCTTTTGTACAATATCTTATTAAGTTTTTAAGCTCTTTTAGCTTAGGTCTTAGCAAACCGATGAATAACAATCTTAGAAATGAATAAAGGCTTAGTTTTTTTTCTTGATAAACAATAAAGGCTTAGTTATTGACCAATACTTCTTTACCATGGCCTAGAAACTTAGCATGCAAAGCTAAACGATTTAGTAAGAACTTGAAAGGACAGTGAGCAGAAATATTTGAAACGCAATCCATGAATATTTCTACATAATTATATCAAGGATCTAGTTGTATTCAATTCTATATAGTTATATTTTGGTAATTTAAATTTGTAATTAGTTTTTTTTTTGAAAAACTTTATGTATTGAAAGCAAAATCATACAAGCCCACATACATATTTTCTGGCCCAAATAATAAAATCAAATAAGCAACAAAGAAAAATAAAATCAAAATCAATTCTATATACATATTTTTTTTTTTTTTGGTGAAAAAAAAAAAAAAAAAAAAAAAAAAAAAAAAAAAAANATCAACCTAAATTCAGATTAGGCCTCTAGAAATCTAAATCAAGTCCGACCCAAAAAAAACCTTAGGGAACCCTTGCTCATGGATGAAAACCATCCACAAGCCGCCGTTACCGCCGACTTTAACCACAAATCCCACAAGAACAGGTCCTTCGGTGGCCCGATGGTGATTCCGAAGCGATGGTGACTCATGATAGTTAACCACTACCCACGCGAAACCACTTTTGGAGAGGAGGAGGAACCGAACAACCTTTTCAACGTTGCGATGGCCATGAATAGAGATGATATGTTTCCGGCGAAAGAGGAACGAATCTCGTTACCTTTTGATTTGGCATAGCGTCGCCTAACGACCACTGCTATCCCCGCACCACCGCCGTCAGACGAAACCCCCTGCTCGTTCGACAAGAAAAGTCAAATCCATTGTAGCCTTCATCGTTTTTCCTGACCACACCGTCCGCCCAGCTTTAACACCGCGTCGCAGATTTGGTCGGATCCCTTCGCCATCAAGCTGTTTCTTCCGCCGAAGGAGACCGTAAACTGATAACACTTGAATTTTAGGATTTTTACATATC
>OVAV01002607.1:0-11003 GCA_900406375.1 Iberis amara
GTTATTCATTTGTCATATTTTAAGATCTATGTTAATTTCAGACATTTTTTGTATTAATACGGTTCAAACTTGTATACCTATTGAAGTACAAACTATATCAAATGAGCAAGAGCCTCTTACTTGTTTATATTTTTTGATTCACTTAGTTAGTTAGTAATTTATTTATTATCTCTCACCATAGATTGTTATGTTTTGTAGTTTAAGTTGTTGGTTAGTGTTGGACACTTTAAAATAGTCTATTTTATTGATTCACTTCTTTGTATTTAAAATCACAAGACATAAAACATAAAAAATTACACATCAAAAAAAGAAAAACAACTATTGAGTATAAAAAAGAAAAAAATATGCAAGATCTGGAAATCGTAATGATGAATATTATTATTATTATTATTATTATATATTAAACCTTTTGGACAAATTTATTTTTATAAAGTGTATAAATAAACATTTTAATGAAAGAGTTTTCGCGCGGCACGCGCGGATAATTTACCTAATAATAATAATAATAATAATAATAATAATAATAATAATAATAATAATTTGAGATATCTATTTTAAAAAAACTATTTACGGCCCATTTAGTAAGCCTAAATTGTTTATCGGCCCATCTACGGACCTCAAGCTTCTTCTGCTTCATCTCATCTCCTTCCTTAAACCTCTCTAGGGTTTTTCTGTCTCGTTAATCTTCCCAGTGATCTTTTGAAAGTTGCAAAAGCAATGAAGGTTAAAGTGATATCGAGATCGGTTGATGAATTCACTAGAGAAAGAAGTCAGGATCTCCAGGTAATTTGCATATCCGATTCGATCGCATATCATAAACTTAGGATTCAGTTTTACCAACGTAACCTTATCATTGCTATGAACTTTTGGGTGAATCCAGAGGGTCTTTCACAACTATGACCCAAGTCTTCGACCCATGGAGAAGGCAGTGGAATACCAGAGAGCTCTAACATCTGCCAAATTAGAGAAGGTATTGCAATTATCTGCCTTCAAAATTTTAACTTGTGTTTTACTTTTGCTTTTTCTCAAATTTGTCTAAGTTTTTGTTCATCTTCTTTAGATATTCGCAAGGCCGTTTATAGGAGCAATGGATGGTCATCGTGATGGAATCTCATGTATGGCGAAGAACCCAAATTATCTGAAAGGAATCTTCTCAGCTTCTATGGATGGAGGTAAGTTTATACTTCTTGATTTCTCTAATTTTGTACTCAAATGGAAACTTTGATGATGATTTGAGCTCAGAGATATAGAAAGGTTACTGAAACACAATGAATTTGTCAATTCTAGGGATCTTTAGGGAGTTAATAAACTGATATAGCATAAACGCATTGGGATGTAGCTCAAAGTTAGGTTTCTAAGATTGTAACCAGTGTAGAAATTTATGTGTTTTTTAACTGAAACTTATACTATGCTTCTTTTCTGCAGATATTCGCCTTTGGGATATTGCTTCAAGGTTACAATCTTGAAATATTCTCTACTCTTTTGAAAAAATTTTGAATTCATTTAGTATTTTCTGTATTATATCTTATGTTCTGTGCTTTTGATAAATTATACTGGAACTTGGAACAAACAGGCGCACAGTTTGCCAATTTCCTGGTCATCAAGGAGCTGTGCGTGGTCTTACAGTATCAACTGATGGCAATGTGTTAGTTTCATGCGGAACTGATTGCACGTAAGATATAAGAAATTTTTGTTTCAGGTCTTTCACTAGCTGACTGTATCTTACACTGTCAAACTAAAGTGAATAGATTTGTGCAGTGTTCGTTTGTGGAATGTTCCTGGTCCTTCGCTTGAAGATTCTAACATGTCATCTGATAATTCCATTGAGGTAGTTCTTTCTTATAACATTGTATTATAAAGAGCTTGCTCTCTTGTGAAGGTTTCTAAAATTAGCTGAACAACAAGCTGATTACTCCATTTATTTTTCCAGCCATCTGCAGTCTACGTCTGGAAGAATGCATTCTGGTAGGCTTCTTTCGGTTTGCACTCAATTTTCATTATTATTTAAGTCCACGAAACTTGAGGTGTTATGCATTATTTCATTTCTAGGGCTGTTGATCATCAGTTTGAAGGTGACCTCTTTGCTACGGCTGGAGCTCAACTAGATATATGGAATCATAATAGGTTAGTAGTCAGTCTACAAGCTCTCTGAGATTCTCTTACTTGAATGTAAACAGTGCTTATACTTTTATCTTTTTCTGATTAGGTCTCAGCCAGTCCAGAGTTTCCAGTGGGGAACTGACTCTGTAATATCTGTCCGGTTTAATCCTGGAGAACCTGATATATTGGCTACATCTGCTAGGTATATACTTTTTTACTTGTATATGTTATATGCATACGTGAGCTAGATATTTCAGAGCTTTGTCTAACACTTAAAGTGGGTTTCTCTTCTTTCAGCGATCGCAGCATAACCATTTATGACCTCCGCATGTCTTCTGCAGCAAGAAAAATTATCATGATGGTATTGTTGAGACTTGTTCACTCATTCTCTTCCGATTAATCATTTTTTTTTTTTTGTTCTCTGAACTCAAGAGTTGCTACAATGGTCTGTGAATTACTTATCTTTTGGCAGACAAAAACAAATTCAATTGCATGGAACCCTATGGAGCCTATGAACCTAACAGCTGTAAGTGATGATCTTAGAGTGAAATTTCTCGGATGGGTTTTTCTAACTGGAGAAAACCAACATTTCGTTTTGCTTATCTGTTTTAATTTTATCCTATGGTTAAACTGAATAGGCTAATGAAGATGGCAATTGCTATAGCTTTGATGGTAGAAAGTTGGATGAAGCCAAGTGCGTGCATAAAGATCATGTTTCTGCAGTGTAAGAATGATAAATCCCAAGTATTCACTAAAACTTCACAAGGATATTATCCTATTGCAATATGATTATTCTAATTTCATCATTTCCAGGATGGATATTGATTTTTCACCAACTGGCCGTGAATTTGTTACGGGTTCTTATGATCGATCTGTGAGAATCTTCCCATACAATGGAGGACACAGCAGGGAAATCTACCATACAAAGAGGATGCAGAGGTACATTCTAGTGGACAACTTTGTTTATACTCGACATTCAAATCTTCTGGTGAACCACTTTGTTAATTTAGTTTTGTGCAAGTAACTTCTACAATAATGCGATTTTCCCTTTATCTTGTAGAGTATTCTGTGTCAAGTATAGCTCGGATGCTACCTACGTGATATCGGGCAGTGATGATACCAATCTCAGACTATGGAAGGCCAAAGCATCAGAGCAATTGGGAGTTGTAAGTCTTTTCCTTTTCCTTTTCCACTAGCTCTCAGTTTGATATATACCGATTGAGAACTGAAAAACTCAAGATAAAAGTTCATACAGGCTAGTGTATTTGATTATGAGAAGTTTGAACTTGGAATGGTATATGTTGATTTGGTGTGTTGTGATGCAGATTCTTCCTAGGGAACAGAAGAAGCATGAGTACAATGAGGCTGTGAAGAACCGGTACAAGCATCTTCCCGAGATCAAACGAATTGTCAGGTACATAAAAAAAGCTGTGTTTTTTCCCCATGTTTTGGAGATTGGAAGATAAAAACTATGATTAACATGGTCATGTTTTGGATATTGTGAAATACAGACACAGGCACTTGCCAAAACCAATATACAAAGCAATCGGAATGATCCGAACAATGAACGATTCAAAGAGGAGAAAAGATGCTAGAAGGAAAGCTCACAGTGCTCCAGGAACATCAGTCACTGTACCTCTGCGCAAAAGAAGAATTATCAAAGAAGTGGAGTGAGCTTAATTTGTCTCTGTTTGTTCCTAACCCTTAATACATAGATTACTAAAGATCATCATCATGCATTAAAAGATTTGTGTTGGTATAGTGAGGGTATGATTAGGAACATCCAACATTTTTGCTGTGTTAAGTTATATGCCACTTTTGGGTTTTCTTCTCAATTATAAATAAGATATTTTGATAAGAAAAAGCTTATTTAATGAAAAAAACCGGATTGGCTCCGTTCACGCATTCAAGATGAAGCAAATCTTTTTTAATATTTTTAGTAAATGCGGTTTGTATTTCTCTGGTTGTATTATCTTATTAATATTATGGGACGTTCTCAAAAATTCCATCAAAAACTAGGATTATTCCAAAAATACCACACACTCCCAAAAGTTTCAAAAATATCACATTTTTTTTCAAAAATAGCACAAAAATATTTTTGTTCCAAAAATACCACAAAATTTGAAATAGTTTTAAAACTTTAAATTTAAACCCTAAAACCCCAAAAAACCAAACTCTATCCTTCAAAACTAAACTCTAAACTCTATTTAGTGAATCTAAACCCAAAATTTTAAATTCTAAACCTTTAAAATTCACTTTTTATGTTTGTGGTATTTTTGGAACATTTGTGAGTATGTGATATTTTTGAAAGTTTTGGGAGTGTGTGGTAGTTTTGAAATTTGAACTTCTTTTGATGATATTTCAAGGAATTCCTCTAATATTATCAGTTTATTGAGTAAAAAAATGAAAAAAAGCCTTTTATGATGGCTTGATGACTTAGTTCGTCTTTTTTGGCATATTAGTGGTAAGCTTGCGGTAAAGTAGTCCGATTCATTAGAGGAAGATTGTGTTTCACCTCCATAATAGACTATTAGAGGTTTTTGTGGTGTGCATCTTTAAGACATCTGAATTGTGTAAGCGTTGGAATTTTCAACTTATCTTATGCATTTATTCATTTAGTTAGGTTTTATTATGCTTGTTTTTTTTTTATCTCGGTACAACTTCTGTTCCGAAGAAATCTTGTCATCAAACCGACTTTGACTCTGGGGTTTAGTTTTACAAACCGGTTTCAGTCGGTGTAAATCTATCCTTTTAGGTGAAAAAAGAAAGATAGAGAGCAAACTCTTAATGGTCAACAAACACAAATAGAAAAGGAACAATTGCATTACCACAATCTTTAACTTAACTTAATAGTTCTTCACACTTAGATCCTGACTAGTGTGTTTTAGGGTAAAAAAAAAAAAAGCATTCCTACAAGCATCTCTGAACCAGTCATACAATCTTCATCATCTAAATTAAAGATCCTTCACACCATAAGAATTACGAACCAAACACTCTCAGGGGGTTAACAGCTAGAAAGGTGTCACTGATCATTAACATTAATCAGTTCATATTCAACAAGAGACAGATTGTTATCCTCTTTGACAGTGAATGACGCAGGTTCAGTGGCTTCAATGCGTCCCCATTTGTCAACTCCTAGCCTCATTGTACCCTTGAACATATCTATCCTTGAATTGCGCAGTATCACTGTTTCCCCTGGCTTCATAAGATCAACTATACACAACAAGAAAAAATCAGTACCATCAGCAATAGTTCAATACTTAAAACATTTAATTCAACATAAGACAAGTCTCACTATGACTAATGGCAATACAAAGTACAATATAACTCCATGAATGACATTATACAAACATCAAGGCAAATGAGTAAAGATGCAATTTTTACAGTAGTTCTATTTCTATTATCAGACCAGATGATATAGCTTGTGACATAGAGACATTACAAGTTTATCTATCAAGAGTAGATACACCATTAATCAAACAAGACTAACAGAAACACAAATCCCATTTCTCTTAAGAAAAAAAAATGGCCATAGAAATTGATTGAGGACAAAAAGATCAGCTTAGCAATATAACCATTTCTATATCCTAAAAGCAAAAATAAGTGTTGAGTAACCTTGTTCGTTACGAGCAGTGAAAAGAATACACCCAGTTTCGTCTCCGATGAGACACTCAACGATTCGGCTGGGCTGAGACGGACGGCTCAGAGAATTCGACGGACGAGCCTTCCGAGTAACAGGAACCACCGTATTGGCATCAACAACCTTAACAGTCAATGTATGACCGGTCGTTCCAGGCTTTAACTGTTCCACCTTAACAAACACCGGTTTTCTCTTCGCCGTAGACGTTCCCGTCGCAACTGCTGCACTCCCTGTCGACGCCATCGCTCTTAAGGTCAGAGATTTACAAACTCGTTCGCCCTAATTGAGGAATCTATAAGACTTTTGGAAAATGAAAATGAGGAATTTAGGGTTTATAAAGAAAGACGAAGACGCTCTCTCCCAAGACGGATGAGTATTTATCTCCTACTTTACGTTACCATGAGGTTGACTACGTGTCACGTTCCTATTTGATATTTTCGTATCATGAAGCATTTTTTGTGTGCACAACATTAATTGAAGCTATTTATACATTAATGTAAAAAAAATTTTTTTTAACCATTTGTGTCAAATTAGGTAAATCTTTTAGATAAAATGCCATAATAGTCTTATCTTACACGAGATGTCATATAAAAAGTACTTTTGGTATTGACTAAAAGACAAGTGTGTCCTTACTTTGGGCTAATGAAGCATCAAATGACCATAATGGTGAGCAGATGTTTTGATAATTAAATAGTTTTATTAAACGAAGAAATAACTGGTGTGGTGTGCAGCTCACCATCGCCTGCGAGTAAGAAGGTAAGAGATTAAAATGTTTTTTTTTTTGTATTTAGTGTTGTTTTGTTAACTTGATGAGCAAGTAAATAGGCATCTTGTAATTCAATGGACAAAACTTGTAAAGCATGATGGACTAGGTTAACGTGGTTTTTTATGGACGAGATTAACATGAGCAGTGTTGTAGTTGTTTATGCTTTGGTATAGGAGTTTGGTTTCTCGTTTCTGTGTAGCACTCATGTTTAGTTCAAAAAGGCAAATTATCTAGTAACAATGATGGACCAGTTCTGTTAGACTTGTTTTAGTTTTTTTAAGTTGACTTGTTTAGTGTGAATGTAGGTGATCATCAATGGACAATAATGTTCTAATAATAGTTGGTGAGTAAGAGTGCCTAGACTCGGGGACATGGCATTTCTGAGTTGCTAAAGATATGTATGTAATATGTGTTATGCTAAGCATAGACGAAGGTTACTCAGAATTTGTTTTAAAGATATTGGACGCCTATGGTGGAAAAATACATGGACAAGACATTAGTTTGAGCTACTGGCATAGGAGCTCAAACATCGTTTTCACACAGGTAAGAATGCCTCCAGTTTGTGTGGATAACAATGATAGTTTAGAAAGATTCAAAAGTAAAAAGTTAATGAATGAGGGGTTGAATCTGTTTATATCCATACAGGAGCAAAAATATAGTGGACAACCCTGGACAAGAACTTCCTATATTTTGTCCACTAGATGTGAATGTTGAGAAAAATGATGAGTTGGGTGGAACATACGAAGATAAAACCTTCTTCGACATAGTGAACCAACTTGAAATGAGATACAAAGACTGTGCTATATATGGGGATGTGCATGGTGGACATGAGACTTCTTCAAGTGGACATAAAATGTGTGATATTGGACATAAATCGATTGTGTGTGAACACACAACGTGTGAGGGTGGAGATACGTGTACTCTCTTGGACGAAGAAATGAGGAAGAAGTGAAAGCGTGCTGGAAATGAACATGTGACAATTAGCGAGAACCGTGATATTGAAGAAGACGAAAGTGATGATGAAGAAGATGATTTGTATGACGGTCGTTAAGAACAACTTGATTATGATTTCGACTTAATAAGGAAATACATAGATAGTGAATATCCAACACAATGGATTTGTATGGAAATACGTATGCAAATGTAGATAGCAATGTACGTGCGTCATCTGACCATGATGGACAAAGAACGGCATGTGGGTAGACAATTAAATGCATATGACCTAAGTATACATAACCTTACCTTTTGTGTGTGTACTAGATATGGGAATGTGCATGGTGGACATGAGACTTACCTTATGTGTGTTTTTTTATAACATTATACAAATATATCGAGAAACTATTATCGTTTTGCTCGTGTTGACATCCAACGAATCTATCGTTTTTCTAATGTAGGTACTTTAGATGGAAGTGGACAGGATCCTGACAGCGGTGGACAAGATGATGAACGAGTATCAGAACCAGTATCAGGGCATATCAGAGGTAGTGGAAAAAGGGGAATTATACATGTACGCCAAGTGTGTTTTTAAAATAAGAGTGGATTTATTTTTTATTGTAGTGGACGTATCGGGGCATCGTATGTATTGGATAGTTTGATCGTTGGAAAATTTTTTCTTCGTCAACAAATCGTGCAATTACTACGCCAGAGGCTTACATTTGTGTTTTTTGGACAGATACATGTATTCATGGTGGAGACGACCGAGCACAGATGTTGGTCTGTCACAGTGGACAAGTTGGGGGATACATATGATAGACATTGTTGTTCCTTCCAGAGCCTCGACAAGGTGCATCAAAAACTCAGGCTTTGAATATGAGTTAATCCTACCACCGAGTGGATATCGGTCAAGCGCATATAGCCTATGAGGAAGGCGTGAAGTTTTTAACCTTATCCCTTGAGGTTCGTGGACATGATCACTTGATCGTGAGGACAACATGTGTTGCGATTCTTGGACAGTTGATTGTCTAGTCGTTGTGTGTTTGTGCTCATGGACAAAATTAGGATCCGGATTTGGCGCGTCCCTGGACGACTTCTAAGAAGAGTGGTGGACAGAATACGGAGCAGTTCCCGAAGGCTCTTTAGATGAAATCGGATTCTGGTGGACAGAATCACTAGACCGGAGTGTGCGGTTTGGTCTATGGACGGAGTCATAGTGTCGATTTGGTGGACCATGTTTTGTGGAAGATTTATGATGACTCTTGTGGACAAGGACTTTTTCTCTCGTTTCAATCACATATAAGGTTTTAGCTGCACCCGCCGGAGGGTTAAATAGTGGAATCTTCTTTGGATTATCCGTTCGTTGCGGTGGTGACTTATGCGAGGGTTTCTGTGGTGGTCGGGGTGGCGGTGACTTCTGCGAGGGTTTCTGTGGTGGTCGAGGTGGCGGTTAGATGGCGAATTTTCTTTCAGTCTTGGAGACGAACGATGATCTTTGCCCTCCGACATCTCCGACAATCTCTATGACATCAAGTCGTCGGCGATTTGAGAAATAATCTTGAAAGATGAAAATATTTTTTGCGAGTATAGTGAATGCAAAAATAACGAGCATCGATTTCTGCAAAGGTAAATTTAATTTAATTTAATTTTTTGTTTTAACAAAAACAACCACTCTATTAGTGGAGGAGTAACATAGTAAACTACTATGGATTACAATATGTTAGATTGTGTATATAGATGCCATTATGGTATATCTTCTAAACTATCTGATTTTTATGGCATCTGTTATCATTTTCCCAAAAAATTATATTAGCTCAAAAGAAAAAAAGACAAAAAAATTTAAAATAGAAAAATATTCAAACTTTGTCATATTTTAACTTTGTCACTATAATATACTAAATTCATTTTAATACACCAGTTTATTGTGGTTTCTTTTTTAATTCACCGATATGTTGTAATTATATTTTAATAAAATTGTAATTTAACTTAACTGAACTCTAACATATGTTAACTATATTTACATAATTCCTTCTTTTTTATAATACATAAACTATTAAATTTTTCTATTTAAAATTTAAATTAATTGTATTTTAAATTTTTCCACTTTATATAAAGAATGAATAACATAATTACTCCCTAACAACCCTTTGAAGAGGAGATCTTATCTCTTTCCTCATGATCTCATTGAATTTTAGTTTCAATTCCTGGCTTCCAATCGTTGGTGTAGAGGGTATCATCTTCGATTTGGGAATCAAGCCGGATGTTACACGTTATCTCTTAGATCTGCGGAAGATCATCGTCATTACGTGGCAATCAAAGAAATCTATGGCCATTATTTGGGGATTTTTGGATACAATTGTGGTAATTAAGGAAGGTTACAAAAAAGAAGACATGGAAGGCTCTCGTGAGCCATTTTCACTAGGTAACTGTCCTTTTTCAAATTTTCATAAGGTTATACGATTTGATATATGGAAACATAATCAATTTCGTTTTTGATAATTGCAAATCAAGGAAAAAAGAGGATTTTACTGGAAAAAAAAATTTCTTCTGGGTATTTATACAGATCTTGGTTGTGGTTATAATCACAATCTCCTTCGAATCTTTTTTCCACGTTAAGTTCCTGGTTTGTTCTCATTCTCTTGTCAAAACAGATTTTTGGATGGTTACAATGGCTCAATTAGATTTGAAAAAAGGAATGGTTCTGTTGTAAGAACAGCCATGGTGAAGATAATGGAAAATGATATGGAGGCAAAGCTGAAGCAATTTGAACTTACGCTTATTGGCAGGTTACTAAATCCATTCATTCAACGAATGAATTATCTTCTGGTGAATTTTCCAAAGATTTGGAAACTTGAAGATAGGGTCCAAGGAACTGATTTAGGGGCTGGTCGGTTTCAGTTCACAATGGCATCAGAGGAGGACTTGGTTGGTGTTTTGAAAAATGAGGTGCATTACGTGTATGTTTTTTAAGGCGTTTCAAAAAGAAAGTTTATTGGGTACCAAGTATTGGTTCTTGTTTACTTTGGACAGAAAGATTTTAATTTTTGGTTAAGATTTGTTACTCATGTCCATATTGTAGTAAAAACTACACATAATGAGCTTTTATTAATCAAAAACTCATTCATCAATATTTTTGCATCAATCGATATTATCAATTTCAAAGTTGGAGTTTCTAAAATAAGCTTGGGTTGGCCTTTTATGGTGTTACTCGTTTTAGAGAGGATTATAATAATGTCAAATTACAAACATCAGAAAATGATTTCTGGTATCATTAGGGAAATAATATATAAGATGCCAACAGATATAATAGGAAGCAATTATTCATCATTGGTCACTATCGGATATAATAGGGTGAAACAGATTGGGCAACTAATAATAATGGGTATCTTTTTTAGGCTATCTTTAAGTATTGTGGAAATACAAGTTAAGTTTAAGTATTTGGTAAAGACATTACTAAAAGGTGGAAATCATCTTATAGTTTTAACTTTTGTTATAAGGAAATATCGGCCAGAGTTCACTTTAACTCAAGAAAAGCAGGAGTTCCGCGCGTGAATCAAATATGAG
>OVAV01002608.1:0-11001 GCA_900406375.1 Iberis amara
AGGCCTCCAAACAAGGGTCATGTAAACAATTAAAGTATAAAATTGGATCATTCTGGGTAATTTTCTCATTTTTATTGGACCCGTCCTGCGCATATTTTTCCCATCCCTAATTTAAACAAGTAATGATATTTGTGCTCTCAGTATATGGGCGAATATGGAACTCAAGGCCCATTAACTAACACCAATCTCAAACCCATGCTGGATTCTAGCGGATTAAGAAAAGAGTTAAATAACTAAAAGTAGAATATAGTGATACTGTGTGTCGTCGTCTCCTCCACACCAATCTATGAGTGACCATAAGAAGCTAAGAAGCTTCCGATCTTGTTGTGCAAAAGAATGTTCTCTAGCAATAACGTCACCGCTAGGGTTTTCGAGCGGCAGATTCGCACTTCTCCGCCCGGTGCTTCCGTTAGTCAAATCTCTTTCTTGAGCTTCAATTTTTGTCTTTTGCTTCCTTCTTATCTCTTTAAGCTTCAAATTCGCAGGTCAATCGAGTGAGACGCTTCTACGAAAATCTTGTCCCTAGCTTTACTCTCTACGATGTTGAATGTCCCGACCATTGTTTCCGTAAATTCACTGAAGATGGACTCTTCCTCATCAGCTTCAGTCGAAATCACCAAGAACTCATTGTTTATCGTCCTTCTTGGCTCTCTTATTCCGACGCTTCCGATGATTCATCCACCGTTTCTCCTCTTCCTCGCCGTGCTTCAAGGTTCGACAGCTTCTTCACTCAACTTTACTCCGTTAACCTCGCCTCCGTGAATGAGCTCATTTGTAAAGACTTCTTCCTCTATTTCCACACTCATCGATTCGGTCTCTTCGCTACTTCCACCGCTCAGATCCATGACTCAGCTCCTTCTCCTGGCGCTGTTCCTGGTGTTCCTTCAATCGACAAAATCACTTTCATACTTCTCCGATTAGACGACGGTGTAATCCTCGATGAAAGGGTTTTCCTCCATGATTTCGTTAATTTGGCTTATAACATGGGGGTTTTCCTTTATGATGATCTTCTCGCCATTCTATCGCTGCGTTATCAGAAAATTCACCTTCTTCAGATTAGAGATTCTGGTCATCTCGTTGACGCTCGTGCAATTGGATACTTCTGTCGTGAAGATGATGAGCTTTTCCTTAATTCTAATTCTCAGGCAAGTAAAGTTACAGTATCTTCTCACTTTTATCATCTCTGTAATATGGAGTACTCAGATACTGAAGCTTTCTAAGGTTTTGATATAGGCAATGATGGCTCAAGATAAGAACAAACAACAAAGTTTATCTGCGAAAAGAGAAGACAATGTGGAGAGTGGGTTACTTGATAGCCAACCAAATGCTGAGAATTCGTTTCTTAGTGGCATCAAGCAACGTCTACTTTCTTTCATTTTCAGAGAGATTTGGAATGAGGAATCGGATAGCACGCTGGTTTGTTGTTCATGAACTTCTTGATGACTTTGTGAAATTGTTATAAATGTTCACAATCTTACACCTTCAGTGTATGCTTGTGTTTGACGATTTGTTACTGAATCTTTTCGCATAGACTATCTTGCTCATTTTTCAATTAGATGTTGAGTAGGTGGTTACCGTAGTTTCTAGCTTGCATAACAGGATAATGGAAGTTAATAGAGAGTGAAATCCTAGCTGATGCAGCTAATCCTCAAGCTCTTAGTATTCTGTACCTTTCTTGGTATTTTGCATGAAATACTATCAGTTAATCACAGCTTGGATTGAACTAATTGAGAGGTACCTTTTTGATTTGGCAGAGGGTTCAAAGTCTGAAGAAGAAGTTCTATTTCCATTTCCAGGATTATGTCGACTTGATTATCTGGAAGGTAATCATATGTTCTTGCTAGTGGATCATGTGTCAAGTGTTCCCAATTGATGAAGAATTACCTGACCTTTTGCCTATTCTTGATGCCCAGGTTCAATTTTTGGATCGGCATCACCTGCTAATCAAATTTGGCAGTGTAGATGGTGGGGTGAGCTCTCTTTAATACACATTCTGCGTTATATAGAACTGTTCTTGTGATTCCCTGAATTTATTTTGTTGATGGGTAACTCAGGTATCAAGAAATGCTGATCATCATCCAGCTTTCTTTGCGGTGTATAATATGGAAACAACTGACATCGTAGCATTTTATCAGGTAAGTAGATGTGATTTTTGCCTCTCTTAATTTGCGTGAAAATTAATATAGTTGTAACTTGACGAAGTACAATGATATATGCAGAACTCAGCGGAAGATCTGTACCAACTGTTTGAGCAATTTAGTGATCACTTTACAGTATCAAGTAGCTTACCATTCATGAACTTTGTAACATTACATTCTAACAGCATCCATGCTCTTGAACAACTAAAATATATGAAAAACAAAGCAAACAGTTCTTCTCAGGTTAGTACATCTTTGTGAGTAATTTTGGATATGTTTATTTTGACGAAAGAGAGCGAGAGAGTAATTAATTTTCTACACAGTTTGTGAAGAAGATGTTGGTCTCATTGCCTTTCAGTTGTCAGTCACAAAGTCCGTCCCCATATTTCGATCAGTCTCTCTTCCGGTTTGATGAAAAGGTAACTATTATAAACCTTTAGTGTCTGATATCTCAGGATTGAGTTAATTCAGTTTCGAATATGGTTACAGTTAATTTCCGCAGCAGATAGACATAGACAATCCTCAGACAATCCAATAAAGTTTATATCACGAAGACAACCGCAAACATTGAAATTCAAGATAAAACCAGGTTAGTTTTAGCTGCTAAGATATTCAAGACAACGAACAAGCATGATTTTAACTTCTGATTTCTAATTAAATGGAACAGGACCAGAGTGTGGAAGTGCAGATGGTCGGAGCAAGAAGATATGTTCATTCCTCTTCCATCCACATTTACCACTTGCCATCTCTATTCAACAAACACTTTTCATGCCACCTTCTGTTGTTAATATCCATTTTCGACGGTAACTTTTGTGGCTTCTACCTTGTAATGTACATTATTTGTATAACAAAATAGCTCATAAGAAAGTATTCTACTCTAAAAGAAATAAATCACACATACATGAAGAAAGTATTTGTATCTGTGGTTAGACTTTGTTACAGAAACTATTACTAATTGACTCCAAACATCCAACGTTGTCACTTATCAATGGAATTGGAACCACTATGTTTGTGTCTCTTTCTCATAAGGACTTAAGATAACAGAAGGTATCTTGTCTGCTTCACCTGAGTTTCCACCTTCAGTTTCCTCACTAGAGTAGTGACTATTCAGAGAAGCTTTTGACTGAATCTGGTAAGTTTCAGAGCTTACACTTGTGCTGCATCCGGAGTTTTCAGTCAGAGACAGATCAGAAACTTGGACTCCAGTAAGTAGGAATCTTTGGTGAGAATTACAAGTGTGAATGGAACCATCACAGTCATTGCATAGCAATGCTCTGTCTTCTAAGCAGAAGATGTATCCTTTTCTCTCCTGCATACATACATATTGTTTTTGAAGCATTTTAGTTATAGAACAAGGCGAGTGTAAAATGGATTCAAACCTGGCAGATATCACAGAGAGGAGATGTGGCTGCATTTTTTTGTAAGGCGACTCGGTGATGCCTTTGGAAAAGCTTGTTAGCTTCATGAATCTTAATGTCACATGGCTTGCAAAGAACAGCTTCATCTGAACAGCAAAGTACTTCTGCTTCAGCCTTCTCACATACTTCGCATTGCATCTTCATCCTTCAGATTTCAAGTTCAAAGAAAGGAAAATGTTTTTTGACATAAATGAGAAGTAAGACAAAGAGTACAAGAAAGAAGTTGAATAGATTCACATGCTGAGGTTAGACCAACTTTGTGGGTGGCATTTAAATCAACAGATCTTGTCCTACCAAATCCCCATGACTAGATTAGTTAGAGACGCTTGTGTACTTCCTTCCTTTGTGAAACATAAATTGACAGACAAAAGAACAAGCTTCTCTCAATACACAAGTATGGCAAGCCAAAAGTAAATGGGAGGACCACAGTATTCAAAACTAAAGGCTAGATAAAGTTAAATGCTTATAGGCAATGGAGATCAAAAACTCTAGAATGTCAGAACCCCATCTCTTTCCCATGCAACAGGTAAAGCTTTTAGACTCAACATTCCTATCTTTGAATTTATCAAAAACAGTAATAGTAATGGGCCAATGAAAAATATAGGCCTGCTTAGAAACTAATACCATGAGCTAGTCCAGTTTTATTTTCTTTGGGCTTACCTTATGTTTGGTACATGAAGTGTCTGGAACATGAGAGAAGACCCTCAAAGACACAACAATTCATCAACGTGTAACATCATAATTAGTAACAAGACTACAGTCAAAAGCTAGAACAATCTCAAAAGCAAAGAAGCCTCAAGATTTTTCAAGAACCTGCTGCACTCTTCATAAGATAAGTATATATATGTACACACCAGAGGATTGGGTAATACCATCTCATAGAACAAGTAACTAAAACTGAAATAGTCCACCTCCTACAAGAAAGCCATCACTAAGCAAGATGTTGAAGCACTTTCCTTACTTTACTCTGTTAAGCCTCTTCATAGGAGCTTTGGTACTTGTAAACATCAAACCAAACGAAGGGTCGTTGTCTTCTGCACTAGAAACTCCGGGAAGCTTACTCTCCGATCTCTGGATGGATCGGTTTCCTGATCCATTCAGAATCTTGGAGAGGATGCCATTTGAACTAGAGAGAGACCAGAGTGTGGCTCTGTCTCCAGCTAGAGTGGACTGGAAAGAAACAGCAGAAGGACATGAGATAATGCTCGACGTACCTGGTTTGAAGAAGGATGAGGTAAAGATAGAAGTGGAGGATGATCGAGTTCTGAGAGTCAGTGGAGAGAGGAAAAGAGAGGAAGAGAAGAAAGGAGATCAGTGGCATAGAGTTGAGAGGTCATATGGGAAGTTCTGGAGACAGTTTAAGCTACCTGATAATGTTGATATGGAATCTGTTAAGGCCAAGCTTGAGAATGGTGTGCTTACTATTAACCTCAACAAGCTATCTCCTGAGAAGGTTAAGGGTCCAAGAGTTGTTAACATTGCAGCTGAAGAGAACCAAACTGCAAAAATCAGTTCTTCTGAATCCAAGGAACTCTGATTATATAATCTATCTATCTACCTACTTTTGAGTGTGAAGAGTATTATAAATCCAAGAATCGAGGTTCTGTGATGTTGTAATCTTGTTTTAACCTATCTATTAAGTATCTATGTAACGTCCTTTTCTATATTCAAATAAAATTTTAAGTCTTTATACTACAAGTTTCTACACTTGAGAATTGGGATTAAACTAGCATTGACTTATGGTCAAAATCAGGTTAAAGTTGCATTTTACAGAAACTATCTAGTAATAGTTAACATACCTCGTCTGAAAATGTTGAACAAGAAGGATTTAGTGTGTAATATCTAACATTATGGTCTTGCAGAAATCATAATCTGAGACACTGTTTACTCTGTACAAAAATGCAGTGATTAATTTGTCTATGGAGATGGAGTATAGTGTCTCTTGATCATTACTTCTCCTTTGTCATCACATGAATTGATTTAAGGAGCAACTTTTAAACTATAATTATTCAGATAGCTCAATACTAAAAGTGAAGATGGAGTGGGAAGTGCTGGAATAGATCCTTTCTGAGTAGTACACACAGTTCCACATGCATTATGCAAAGGCAAGAGCTTCCTTCAGCTTACCTTCACACCAAAACTCAAAACATATGCTTAATCTAAGACATGAATATAGAACCATCTTTTCCCTAGTGTTTCCTTAATCTTGGTGGGTGGGCATTTGGGTTTTCGAAGCGGGTTCTGGTTTTTTGGGTATAAGAGTTTATTACCCATACAAAATCCAAAATGGGATCATATCGGATTCGGTTCGGTTCAGGTCGGGTCAAAACTATGAGAATCTAATGTGATCCAAAAGTTTTTGGATCACATTAGATTCGGATAACGAGATCCGTATGTATTCGAAATTGATTAAAATATCTTAAATTTATAAAAATACCCAAAAATAATATGAATATCCAAAATTAGTTAAAATGTTAATATGATTTTTGCCTGCATGTCATCACAACCCATTATCGGTCACAAAATAATTAAAAAAAAACAAAATTGTAACTAGATTTTAGGAAAAAAATCGAATCACAAAATTCTCTACCTAAATCCTAAAATTCACATACAAGTTAAAGTTGACAAGTGTATTTTTTGGTTTAATGCATCAATTCGATTTTTCGGGTATCTGATTAGGTATAAGGTCGGATCGGATTCGGATCGGGTATCCAATAAACATTAGCCTAAGATCTATTTGGGTAATTTAGATTTTGGGTTCGGATAGAATTTCGAGTTTCAGAAAATATGTCTAGGCCTACTTGCATCCATAATGTTGTAGACCCCAAGATTGTGAATTTCCTTTGTAATTTCACAATTTACTGATTCATGTAGTTTATAATTTCGATGACGTGTACAGTTTGAGGGTGAATCTTGGTGCTATGAGTTGTTGTATATGGTGTTATGATTTGTGGATGACATTTAACAGTTTGAGATTTCATTTCTGTGAGATTCTTCGTATAAAATTTGTAGTATGAGTAAAGCTTGGCCACACAAAAGAGAAAACAGAGGATAAAGATAAAATAGATTATCCAACAAAACCAATCTCAAACGCCACATCAGCAACAACAACCAATCAGAAAACAGAATCATATTTCACATTACCAGATTAGACCAATCAAAAGCCTTCTCGAATCCATCTCTTCACCTTATAGTACCCGTTTCATCTATTACTTCTTTCACTTGCTAGTCTTGAACAAAAAAAGCTTGAATCTTTGGTGATAAAAAGAAAAGATGGCGTCTTTGGGTGTGTCGGAAATGCTTGGTACTCCTCTTAACTTCAGGACAGTGTCAAGATCGTCTGCTCCATTAGCATCAAGCCCAGCTACGTTCAAGATTGTTTCTCTCTTCTCTAAGAAAAAGCCAGCTCCTCCTCCAAAGACTAAAACCATCTCTGCAGCTGATGACGAACTCGCCAAGTGGTATGGTATGTGTCTTCTTCTTTTCTCTTTCAAACTTTTCTTTTTTATGACTGGAGTTTTGAACCGAAGCCAGTACACTTCCTAGACCCAAACCATGTTATATAATTCTCTTTTGAAGCTTAGAATCCTCTCAACATTAATTGAACCCATGACGTCCCTACATTTTCAGGATCTATGGCTTAACCACTAAGCCAATTTATCGTTAGTTCAAAATCTGTTTTATTACAGTTGATAATGTTTGCTATTGTGACTCTGATTCAGGTCCTGACAGGAGAATTTTCTTGCCGGATGGTCTTTTGGACAGATCAGAGATTCCAGAGTATTTAAACGGTGAAGTTGCTGGAGAGTAAGACATTTCTTCATTGTCTCTCTCTGTATGTTTACTCCTTTTCAGGGCCGGCCCTGAAATGTCGAATGATTGAAACAAAATTTTAAAAAACTGAGACTAATATTTCATCTATTTATTTTCTGGGCCATAAATTTTGTTAAAAGATACCTATACATATAGAATTTTAAATTTTGGAGCTTATAAAATACACAGACGGATGCTATAGACCAATGTTTCATTTGTCTATGTCCAATGCCGGTCCTGTTCCTTTTCTTTCAGTTCTTAAAGGTTTCTTGGTTTGAATTTGTAGCTATGGTTATGACCCATTTGGACTTGGCAAGAAGCCTGAGAACTTTTCTAAGTAAGTAGATTCTCTAATTCTAAAAAACTGTTCCTTTGTTTATCCATCTCTCTCTCTCTCTCTATCTCTCAGATTCATCATCAAGACTTTTTTTAATTGATTGTAGGTACCAAGCATTTGAATTGATTCATGCGAGATGGGCTATGTTAGGAGCAGCTGGTTGCATCATCCCTGAAGCTTTAAACAAATATGGAGCTAACTGTGGTCCTGAAGCTGTTTGGTTTAAGGTTCTCTCTAAACCTTAGATTGTATATATATATATAGTAAAGCAAGAGTTTGTAATGTGATTGTTTGAATAACATTGTAGACTGGTGCTTTGCTTCTTGATGGAAACACATTGAGTTACTTTGGCAAGAACATTCCAATCAATCTTGTTCTTGCTGTAGTTGCTGAGGTTGTTCTTCTCGGTGGAGCTGAGTACTACAGAATCACCAACGGATTGGTAACATTACTTTATGATATTACAAGTTTCAAAATTCCTTCATATGAAAACAACAATACTCTTATAATATGACATAAATAATATTAAAAGGCTTAATAGAATTGGCTAAAAGAATGACCTGGGCCGAAGGGCTCCGAACAGTATGGTACAGTCTAGTTTAGGAAAACGGAATTATTTTAGGTTTTCCTAATGAGACCGAGACTTGTGGCTTATATAAGGAGCTTTAAGGTTTTGTTATTTTTATCGCATCTATTAATAAAGAAAAACTGTAGAGCGCAAGGTATTTGCCTCAGTCAGGTTTTTACAACAAAGACTAAACTTGAAATGTAAACAGGATTTTGAAGACAAGTTACATCCAGGAGGTCCATTTGATCCATTGGGACTTGCTAAGGACCCTGAACAAGCAGCTCTTCTCAAGGTTAAAGAGATCAAGAATGGGAGATTAGCTATGTTTTCGATGTTCGCTTTCTTCATCCAAGCTTATGTTACAGGAGATGGTCCTGTTGAGAACCTTGCAAAGCATCTAAGTGATCCTTTTGGTAACAATTTGCTTACTGTCATTGCTGGAACTGCTGAGAGAGCTCCTACTCTTTAAGCCTGTTTTCGGATTTTAAGATCTCTTGAAGATGCTTTTGTATACTTTGTTTGATGAGAATTTCTATCGACATTGTGTAAAAACTTTCATTTGCATCTTCTTGATATATTTTATAAAGTGACTTCTTTCATCTGCAAATTGCAATGCTTATGTTATAAGTCATGTCCCAACTTTGTTATTGTTAGAAAAGTAAATGTCATTAGGACGGGGCATTTTACCCGAAACTCGAACCGAAACCAAACAAAAAGCCTCGAATTGGAATTGTCTTGTATTTTCAAATAATCCGAACCATTGTTAGAATTACTTAGTATGAATTCCTATTCCTATACTGAACCGTACCCATTTAGTACCCGAACCAAAATCCGAATGGGAATCTAAATATATATATAAGAAATTTTAATTGGGTAATTTGAGTTTTTGGTTGCATGTTTTTGGTTTGGGTAATTCGGATTTTAGTAGGGATTTGGACTCAAATTACCGAATTATCCATGTTACTCGAAAATCCAAACCGTAAACCCAAAATATAAAATACAAGATTGAAAATCCAAATTACCCGAATAACCCAAATCGAAACCACAAAAACACGAGCAAAATTTTCTTTGGTTCCATATCGGGTTTTTCTAAGAAAACAAAACCCGAACCGAACCGAAATCTACTTGATTCCTATTTTGGTCTTATATAGCCGGACCTGAAAAACATGAACCAAAATGATCCAAACTAAAATTCGAATGCCCACCCTTAATTGTCAAGAAAGGCTTAAAATTCTTGTAATACTAATTGCATTGGAAGATAAGAAAATAACAATAACATGATGATGACTACAAATCAACTATGTTCTTATTCATTCCAATAACAAATATGTAGTCTTTTTTTTTGTGAAGCAATTTAATTCCAACAATAATCAAATAATAATAAAAAAACATGTAACCAATAACATACACAAACATTGAACACTTACATAGTCATTAGACATACATAAACATCTATTTAGAATAGCCCCAGAAATCCATCTCACTAGGCAAGGAAAGCTGGTTAGACGCAGGAACTGGCTCAACAACAGAAGAAGAATTGTTGTTAACATCCTCAAACCTAATCCCTCTAGAGGAATCTTCATTTCCCATGTGACATGTCACAAGTCTATCCATCATTCCCCATTCACCTAAACCTTGTTGTTGATGATGGTTATGATTAGCCACTGTCTCGCACGTGCCAACTTCTAAACCGGTCTCACACGCTTGCTGGTATTGTAAACCTTCACTAGCTGCACTCTCACAATCTCTTTGAAGTCCTGAAGTATAGTCAAATCCAAGTGAAGGTGGCTTGTGGAAGATTGGTGGGTAATGATGTAGAGCAAGGTCAGGTTTGTTGAGTTCGAAGGTTGTGGCACCGTGATTACGTACTAGCTGGTATGGACTGTCTCGATGCATAAAGCTACGAGCTTGGAGCGTGTGTTCGTTGTTTGAAGCATCATGATTGTATTGGTCCGTTGAGTTAGCACTTGAACCACCTTCATTCACTACTTTGAATAGATTCTTCTTCATGAACACTCTACAAACCACCCATCCATCTTCCTACAAGATCATAACCAATTAATTGAATATAACACATCATGATAATAATGATGCGACCCCGTAATTAAGTTTTAAAGCTTTTGTGTAAATTCTATATAGAGAATTTTATAGAAATCAAGAGCATTGATATTATATATATTGGGGAATATATCTCACACTAAAAATTCAAGGGTATAAAACACTAATATATAAATTATATGAGTATATTCACTCATTCCAAATTAGTTTTTAAGTTGGAAACTTATAATATTAACATGGTATCAAAACTCATTCTGATTCGCAGCCTGACAAAAAAATTGGCTTAAGAGGCATATTAGAGATACTATATATCATATCAAAAACTCAAAGCATAAAGCATTAATTTATAAGAGATATGAGCTTATCCACTCATTATCAGTTGATATTAAACATATGTATCCAAATCATTTAATAATAAATAATCTAGCTAGAAAATTTTATTATATAAACCATAATGTGTGCTAATTATAATTCATCAGATTGTAAGATATGTTTTAATTAATTGATCGTGATGACATGTGTCAAAATACTATAGAAAATTTATCTCGTTTTTTTTTATATTAAAAATAACGTAAAAAGAAAGTAAATATAATATAAAAAATGAACATATTGCGAAAAAGTAAAATAATTTAAAAGTAAATATTAAAAAAGAAGAGAATTAACTATCAA
>OVAV01002609.1:0-10991 GCA_900406375.1 Iberis amara
GGTCGACTACCTGTAGTAAAGTAAGTAGTTCGTATATCATAAACAGAGAGGTGGATAAAAAACGCAAGTGAAAGACACGAGTGAGAGATGATAGAATATACCTCATATATTCTGTTGCTATTCCTAATCTTCAGTTATCATATTGTTGTAGATCCTCATTTCATGTAAATTGTTATGTAACTCATATGGCTATTTAAAGCCTTCATCAATATACAAATCCCTGAGGGAAGTTTATTAAGACTTTTATGGTATCAGAGCACACTTGGTTCTGAATCTCTTTTCTTCTCCCTGCCAACACTAATCTCTTTTCAGCAGGTACTCTCGACACTAATCTTAATCATGGTACCAATCACTCAGTCGTTGTAGGTAACGGTTCACATATACCAGTAACCTCCATTGGCTCCAAACGTTTCCTTACACCTTCAAAATCTCTTTCCCTTCATAATGTTCTTGTTGCACCGAAAATCGTCAAAAACTTAATTTTTGTCCGTCGTTTTACGCGGGATAACTTATGTTCTGTTGATTTTGACCCCTATGGTTTTTTTGTGAAGGACCTTCTAACTCGGAAAAATCTTCTCCGATGTGAAAGCTCCGGTGACCTTTATCCTCTTCCAGCCTCAATAAACAAAGCTCCGTCAACGGCTCTCTTGGCTTCTTCCCCAGATCTTTGGCATAAGCGTTTGGGACATGCCCCAACCACTGTTATTAAAACTCTTTCTTCGTCTGATTCAATTTCTTGTAATAATGACAACTCTCCTTTTATTTGTCAATCTTGTCATTTGGGTAAAAATCTTAAACCGCCTTTTTATCCTTCACAAAAGACAGTCACAGCTCCATTTGAATTAATTCATTCAGATCTTTGGCAATCCCCATTTCCTAGCTTAAGTGGTCTCAAGTACGATGTTTTATTTCTTGATCATTTTTCTCAATTTTTTTGGACTTATCCACTTAGACGTAAATTAGAGGTGTTCTCTAAATTCATTCACTTCTCAAACTATGTTAAAACTCAATTCAACACCTCAATCAAAGCCTTTCAATGTGATAACGGCGGCGAATACAACAATGCTATTTTTCACAAACATTTTGCCGAAAATGGTATTGTTGTCGCTTTTCATGCCCTCACACTTCCCAACAAAACGGAAAATCGGAAAGGATGATAAGAACCTTGAGTAATTCAATCCGAGCCTTACTTCTTCAAGCTCACCTTCCGCCCCAATTTTGGGCTGAAGCTCTTAATGTTGCGGTTTATTTACGCAATATTCTTCCTTCTTCGGCAATCAAAAATCAGATTCCTTTCACTATCTTATTCAACAAAAGCCCCAGTTATGAACACTTAGGGTTTTCGGTTGTTTGTGCTTCCCAAATCTAAACTACTCTCACCTTCACAAGCTTGCTCCGCGTTCTACGCCATGCCTATTCCTCGGTTATCCATCCCAACACAAGGGATATCAATGCCTTGACCTGAAAAATAACAAAGTCATTATTTCACGTCATGTGTATTTTGAAGAATCCATTTTTCCTAAAGCCCAAGCCCAATTACCTTCTCAACCCAGTCACGATGCTTCACCATCACCGCTTCTCTCTTCAATTCTCCAAAACTCGACACCTAATCCTCCTCCACCTGTTACCCAACATCCCATGGTAACTCGTGCGAAAGTCGGTATCCGAAAACCCAAACAAATTCTGTCTCTCTTCTCCTCATCACCTTCAATTTTACCACTCAGCCATAATAAAGCCTTTTTAGATCCGAACTGGAACTTAGCAATGAATGAAGAATTTGATGCCATGATTAAGACTAAGAGTTGGGATTTGGTGCCTAGACCTACTGATGCTAATGTTGTGAAATATATGTGGCTTTTCAAGCATAAATATGATGCAGATGGGAACATTACGCGCCACAAAGCCAGGCTTGTCGCGAACGGCAAATCACAGGAACCGAGAATTGATTTTTCAAAAACGTTCAGCCCAATAGTTAAACCGGCGACAATCCGCACGATACTCAGTCTCGGATTTTCCAACAATTGGCCAATACATCAATTAGATGTAAAGAACGCATTCCTCCACGTACAGCTTGAAGAAGATGTTTACATGTTTCAACCTCCCTGCTTTGTTGATCGCTCTAAACCTACACACGTCTGCAAACTTCGCCGCGCTGTTTACGGGCTAAAACAGGCTCCACGGGCCTGAAATTCCATATTTGCGAATTATCTTATTACTCTCGGTTTCGCTGTTAGCAAAGCAGACTCATCTTTGTTTATTTTCAGGAAAGGTGAAGAAACAGCTTACTTGCTATTATATGTGGATGATGTCATTCTTACAGCAAGTTCCACTTCACTTCTTAACTCCATCATCGCATCCCTGAAACGTGAGTTCCTAATGTCTGATCTTGGCTTACTCCATCATTTTCTTGGGATTAAAGCTACTTACAACAAAGCGGGACTGTTCCTAAGCCAGCAATCTTATGCTCGGGACATCATCTCAAGAGCTAAGATGACCGAATGTAAGCCGATATCCACACCAGCAGATTTGAAAAGCAAGCTCACGGCAACAAATGGTGACCCGGCTATTGATCCAACTGCATATCGGAGCCTTGCAGAAGCCTTACAATACCTCACTTTTACGAGACCGGACATCTCCTTTGCAGTCCAACAAATATGTCTTTTCATGCATGATCCTTGTCAATCACATCTCGCGGCACTGAAACGCATCATCAGATACATACAAGGCACTTCAGAACTCGGTTTACAACTCACGAAAGGCAAGCTCGACGTCTTAACAGCTTACTCTGATGCGGATTGGGCTGGTTGTCCCGACACAAGACGTTCGACATCAGGCTATTGTGTTTTCTTTGGTCCGAATATGGTTTCATGGTCTGCCAAAAGGCAACAAACGGTATCCCGTTCGAGCTCCGAAGCTGAGTACAAAGGCGTTGCCAATGCAGTCTCTGAACTGACGTGGCTAAGAAACCTTCTTCAAGAGCTTGGCTGTCCACTTACACGAGCTTCTGTTGTGTATTGTGACAACATCAACGCTGTCTATCTTTCTTCAAACCCGGTCAAGCATCAACGAACCAAACACATAGAGCTTGACATTCACTTCGTGCGTGAGAAAGTAGCAATTGGACATGTCCGCGTTTTTCACGTCCCGTGCTCGTTACAATACGTCGATATCTTCACAAAAGGTTTACTTTCTTCTCTATTCACGGAATTCAGGTCCAGTCTAACCGTCCGCTCACCGGACGCTTCCACTGCGGGAGGGTGATAGAATATACCTCATATATTCTGTTGCTATTCCTAATCTTCAGTTATCATATTGTTGTAGATCCTCATTTCATGTAAATTGTTATGTAACTCATATGGCTATTTAAAGCCTTCATCAATATACAAATCCCTGAGGGAAGTTTATTAAGACTTTTAAGAGAGAGAGAGTGAGAGATAGAGTGAAGCTATGAGGGTAATATTACATATACTATATATTGTTGTGGGGGAGAGAGAGTGAAGCTAGTAATGTAGGTTATATTCTTAATTATAGATTGTTTCGTTGTTATCTGATGTAGTTTCCTACTAGTAACTAGTCAATGATTACTTCTGAAGAGCATATTTTCACAGTTCATGATTGTCATGTATTTTGATTAGATGCTGAAGAGGACATGATTGGGGTTTAGAGTAAGTAGTGAAAATAATGGGACCCCGAAATATTCCAAAAATAGATTTGGTGAGAGAGAGAGAACAAAAACTGTGCTAAATTCTAAGTATGCGAATAAACACTGTGGGGACTACCCACCAATATGTTTGTAAGTGGATGTTGTTACTATGGCTCTAATGGCTGTTGCTACTTGTCATGTCAGTTTCTCAAATCTTAGTCACATTATAATTATAATTTTACTGTTGTTGATGAATGATGAAGTCCAAGTAATGTTCAATCACGAATGAGGTCGATGGTCTGGCAGAATTTCCGACAAAGTTGACCACTCGAAGAACGAGAGAGACGATGAAAAGGGCTTAACTTATCTGAAAGTTTGGTCTGAATTTTTCACCAACTTAGGGATTCTTCATTTGGAAGCATCCCATAAGAAAAGACTTGATATACAAGTTCTTCCACATTTAGTAAATATTATAACAACCCGAGGATAAACTTACCTTTTATACTTTTCAGCTGCAATTTTGATTCAACAATTTGTTGCAAACACAAAAAAGAGACTTAGTTTCACCATGAAACGGTTTTTATTATTATCATGAAACATTGTTGTAATAGTTAGAGGTATTTGTTGAGAATAATGACAATGGTACATCTACAAATCTGTACATAATTGAACCAAATAAAAGAAAACCAATAAGATTGAGAGAGAGACAGAGTGGGAGGGAGAACAAAATTTAAATTAAAAAAAAAAAAAAAAATTAAGTCGGCTAGGGGCAAATTTGGCAAGTCCTTTCACGACCACCGTTTCGATGACTTGGGTAAATTAGAAGCGCTTCCAGTCTTCTTCATGCCTTGAGAAACAAGCAATGTATATTTAAAAAGTCATAAATAAGAATAAACAATCTCTTCGATTCATAATTTAGGGGTATTCAAAATAACACAAAAAACTAGATATATTCCAAAAATAACACACACTTCCAAAAGTTCCAAAAATATCACATTTTATTCAAAAATAGCACAAAAATATTTTTGTTCCAAAAATATCACAAAATTTGAAATAGATTTAAAACTTCAAATTTAAACCACAAACTTCCAAAACCAAACTCAACCCCTTCAAAACTAAACCCTAAACTCTATTTAGTGAAACCAAACTCAAAATTTTAAATTCTAAACCCCTAAAATTCACTTTTTATGTTTGCTATTTTTGGAACATTTGGGAGTGTGTGTTATTTTTAGAACATTTGGGAGTGTTTGCTATTTTTGAAATTTGAATTTCTTTAGATGCTATTTGAAGAATTTCTCTATAATTTAAAACTTATGTGTTGATTTTGCTTACTTGGCGATGTCAAGCCTGAAGTGGCCTTTGCAATGGTCGTTGTCCTTGTAGCGACTTGCTTGAGTTTATCAAGTGGTCGTGTTGTTGTTGTAGTAGCCCTTGGAGTCACCGGCTTACTTCTGCAATTTTAGGTTTCACCAATGAAAAACGTTCAATTCCAAATACTTTCATTTCGATGCAAGATAAGGACAAAACCAAAAGTTACTTGTCTGAAATCTTCAGTGGTTTTCTCCCATCTGCTGCACGAGCAACATCAATGGATCCTTCTGCTTCATCATCACAGTCAGCATCAATGGAGGAAGCTAAGGTTTCAGTATCCGTGGCAGATTGTCCTAACTGTCTGAGATCATCTTGTTGGAATCTTGAATCTTCTTCTGTAGAAAACTGCGAGTCTCCAGCTTCTGAGTTAAAGTCATTGGGTTGTCCTAAGCTCCTTCCCTGTGGGTAATTAATGTCCTTAAGCAAATGAAGCCGCTCTATCTCATCGTCTTTTCTTGCTATTGTGTCCTTAAGCAACCCTAACTGCAACAGTTCTTTGAGAGTTTAGTGATATCTTGAGCTTATATTTGATCTAATTGGAATCTATAAAATCAGAAGTTTCATGAGATGAGAGAGTATGCTTTAGTTTTTTACCTGCTCCATTAACTCCCTAACATCTTTACCATCTTTACTACTCTTTGCAGCACCTAACTCCACTCCAGAGACACGCTCTGCGAATTTCAAAGTACTCATCGACTCTGAATACGAAGTAATATCAGGATTGAGTTGCACAAACATCAGTGTCTTTGCTCGCCCACCTGCGATGTTTAAGCACATAAAGAGAAGTTAGCTTATCTCAGTTCACAATGTAAAAGCAGAGCAGCAATCTTGAGTTTAAACCTAGAGAGCTTTGAAGAAGCTGAGTGAGTTTGCTGTTCCGATATGGTACATGAGAACTCTTTGAAGCAAGAGAGAATATCACATCTCCTAGAGCTGAGAGTGACTTGTTTATATGTTGTGCTTCTCTAAGCCTATCTCCTGTAACTTCAGAGCGATCAACTCTCTCACTACCCGCCAGATCTACCAAATGTAGATTTCCATACAGCGCAGAACCGGTCTTCAAGTCCTTTCCACGGACATGAACAGTTACAATACTGCATAAGGAATCATCTATCCAAGTTAAGAGACAAAACTTAAAAGACAAAGCACATGTTTGTTTCAAAGATCTTAGGCGAACCTATGAGAGCGGCTACTTCTTTCATTCAAGGCAGTTGAGCTAACAGCTCGGTTATCTAGCCCAATGTTCATTAATTCAAGAACATCTGAGGTTGATGTCACGGGATACATGCTTGCATCAGGTACAGCAAGACCGTTTTGTTGAGTTGTAGAAAGAATTCCTAGTGTGTGAGAGTCAAGGAGAACAAAAGAATGGAAACACAAGCAGAAAGTAGGAGAACAAATAAAGTGTAGCCAGAGAAAGCAAGTAGAGCATAAAAAGGATATTTCTTTTGAGAATTGTCACCAGAGAGTAAGTCGCGCACTTGTTCATTGTATATCTCTACCATCTGCACCCCGACTTCATAACTTATGTTGTTTTTCCGGGATTGAGAGATCTTAAAAAGGTCATTGAGAGCACGATAGTTTACACCCCACTCTTCTTCGCTTGCTCCATCTGGACCAGTCTAAACAAATAAGAATGATGGTAAGAATGCAACGAAAATCATTCACCTAGAACCTTTATAGGAAAATAATAGTGAATGAATACCATTGTGTATGTTTTCCCTGATCCTGTCTGACCATACGCAAAGATACAAACGTTGTACCCATCAAGAACCGATCGAATAAGGGGTTTTACATCAGAAAATACCTCAGCTGCAAGAACCAAAAAGATACAATAGAAATAGAGATCTGTATTAAAAAAATCCTGATAATTCTTTGCATGAATCTTGATTAAGAACACCAATCACATAAAAAGTTTTGATGGAATGGAAGAAATACTCCTAGAATTGTGTTCGAAAAGGTAACAAAAGAACACCTTGAGTAGAGGCTGCACTGTAGACCTTGTTGAACCTAAATTTGCGAAGACCATCTTTCCCAGGTTTTGTGGGATTGAGAACTACCAACTCCCCATGCTCACCAATGTGATCTACCACAGTGTTTGATGCCCCTTGTCCACGCAAGAAAGGCCTCACCCGACAATACACTCTAATGTTTCCTGCATGATATAATAGAGAATTTGTAGGTTGTATATGAGATGAAAATCAATAAATCTGAAAAGTAGAGACACGTCAATAGATATTACATGATCCACATTACCTTTTAACTCCTGTAGTTCATTGAAGAGCTTCTGGTTCTCAGTTAGTACAGTGTGGTAGTTTTCGGCAGCATCTCCCAGTTCAAGCAATTTCTTCCCTGGGGATAAAGATTTTTATTTATCAATAAACATCACCAAACTTACAAAGTCACAAATATATCATCTTGAGTTAATATAGAAAGCATGTATCTGAAGTGACTCACTTAATTGACTAAACTCTTCTGTATAATTATCTCGAACTTTTAGTATTTCTTGTTTGATGGACTTAGAATAGAACCTCAACTCCTGGAAAAGTAACAGGTTTAGGTGACTATAGACTAAAAAATGATTTATTCAAGTAAATGGTATATGTAAGCATACTTGTAATGCCTGGAACTGGAAATTGATAAGTCGTCTATATGAAAGCTCTTTCTGGCTCCAACTCTGATTCCTCATATCTAATTTTTCTTCCATTTCTTTGGCCTTACTCTTCCAATGGACCAGATTTTGTTCAAGCTCTCGATTTTTTGCTTCAAGGCTTGAATTAACAGATACTGTTTCTTTTCTAAATTGCTGAAGCTCCTTCAATTTTTCCTCAAGTGTCATTTTAGCAGCATTTGCTTCTTGTCTCATCTTTTCAAGCTCTCGATTTTTTGCTTCAAGGCTTGTATTAACAGATACTGTTTCTTTTCTAAATTGCTGAAGCTCCTTCAACTTTTCCTCAAGTGTCAATTTAGCAGCNTTTTTCCTCAAGTGTCATTTTAGCAGCATTTGCTTCTTGTCTCATCTTTTCAAGCTCTCGATTCTTTGCTTCAAGGCTTGAATTAACAGATACTGTTTCTTTTCTAAATTGCTGAAGCTCCTTCAACTTTTCCTCAAGTGTCATTTTAGCAGCATTTGCTTCTTGTCTCATCTTTTCAAGCTCTCGATTTTTTGCTTCAAGGCTTGTATTAACAGATACTGTTTCTTTTCTAAATTGCTGAAGCTCCTTCAACTTTTCCTCAAGTGTCAATTTAGCAGCATTTGCTTCTTGTCCCATCTTTTCAAGCTCTCGATTTTTTGCTTCAAGACTTGTATTAACAGTTATTGACTCCTGTTTAAACTGTTGAAGCTCCTTCACCTTTTCCTCAAGAGTCTTTTTAGCAGCATTTGCTTCTTCTCCCATCTTTTCAAGCTCCTTAACCCTTTCTTCAAGGGTAATTTTTGCAATACTTGCATCCTTTCTCATTTGTTCAAGCTCCTTCACCCTGTCCTCGATACCTGCTGCAGCGAACTTTGTCTGGCTTTCCATTTGCAAGCATTGTTGGTCATATGCTTTCTTGGTTGCCTCCAGTTCTCGCTTTAAAGTAGAAATTTCAACATTATATTGACCATTTTCTTTCTCTACCCTAACAATATCCTCCTCTTTGTTTCTCTTTTTTTCTTCAAGCTTGGACTTCTCTGTCTAACATAGTCATCTCAAGCAAATAAATATCTCAACTTGCAGTAAGCAATTTTACATGATAGAAATGGACAGATGCAGAAAGCATTACTCTTATCCGTCGAAGTTGTCTCGTAGCAATCTGGTGAAATACAAGTTGATTGGTAGAGTAACACATTAGTGAATTTCATGAAACAGAAATCTAAGGGCCTAAGTTCTTTATGATACCTCATTTTCTTCACTAGTTCCTGAAGCTAAGGTTTCAAGAACTTTGATCCTTGACTGGTACTTCTCCTCACGAGCTTTAAACACGTTATTTTGCTGCACAAGGAAAACTCAGAATATAAACCATTTGAACAAAAATTTACTTTTCCTCCGAAAAAACAAAAATACCGTTCTCAGGTGCTCAGATTGAGTTGAAATACGTCGTTCGATTTCCAGCACGACTTTTCTCAGCAGACATGCTACACGCTGCTCATTATGGATTAGGTCAGAAGATTTCTCATGCGGTATGAGATAAATGTGTGCATGCATTTTCATTTGCGGAAAACCATTTAAGCATGAAGCGTCCATATTAAGTTTGCCCAGAATTGTTAGACTCAAGTACCTGAGGGATTTCACCATTCTTTCTTTCAGTACTGTCATCAAGAATTCCATTCACGATACTTAAAAGTGATTGCGTGGGAGCATTCTGCATTCAACAAAAGCATATAGTATTATGGGTATTAATGAATTTTAAAAGCCAGAGCCTAGGATATACAGAAATTCATAAATAAGGTAAGGCTTAGGCAATACATCTAAATTATTTGATTTCATCATTTCTGAAATCTTTGCGGCTTGGAGATCAAAACGCCCTTGTTTCATTTGGAGAGCCTCCTGGAACTTGTGACCTCCATGGAACATTGATCGAGGGGATGATGGATCTGTCGTATGAAGAAACCATTTTTGAAATGAAACTCATCACATCGAAGTGGATTTACTTAAACGAGCACATAAAATTCATTGACAGGAAGAGAAAAAATGTACCCAGTGGCAGTGAGGAAGAATAGGCCTGGGGACGCTGAAATTTGGAATCCGCCAGAGCCTTCCGTCTTTCATAAGCAGAAAATGGAGAAACGGGACTACGTGGAGTTGAATCTCCATGAGAGCTGCCTGATTGATCAGTGACAGAATTCATCATCAATCACCAAAGGCATTCTCAATTAACAACGCCTGAAACACGATTAATTTACAAATATATGAGCATTAGACCAAATCCCACATAAGAAGCTAATAAGCCTCCAGCAAGATAGTTGAAATCAAAGAAAGTTTAGATCAAGCTATTGCAACCGATAAATCTTATAGATAATTTCTAAAATTGAGTTGAGTATTCTAATCATAGCTCTATTCATTTTGAATCCTTAACATATTATCGGAACATAAAAACTGGGGTTCTCGCAACATGATTGATCTAAATGAAAGAGCTCTGATCTACCTAACTAATCTCCAGGGGCAATACGATTGAAAACAATGTAGCATTCCCAAGTTCCAACAATGCGAATAAGAAGAAATAGCTGTAGAGACGAACCTACCTGGAGAGGAACAGAAAATCGCCTTTCTGCAACAAGAGAAGATCGGCATTGGAAAAACTAAGTCAAAATACAGTAGAAACCGCGGTCAGAAAAATCGGATCATGAAAAATAAAACCCGAGGAAGAAAAATCCATCAAGGAAATTTTTTCTCGGGAAAGCGAGCGTGAAAGAGGTCCAAACCTGGTAGAAAGAAAATACAGAGACGGAGAAGGAGACGTGCGATTAGTCACGTCAAAGTCTTTCGGCCATTTTTTTTTTTTTGCTTTAGCTGTTGCGCGAATGTAGGAAGAAGCGCGAGTATCCTCCAATCGTTCATACAACGGGTCGGGTCAGGTCAGCTCCGATCAGGTCGGGTTTTAATTTAAGTCCATTAACTTTGGAGTTTTTGCTTTAGCCCCCATATTTTCTGTATTTTACGAATTGCTCAAAATGTTTTTTTGGGACAGGTGTACTTGACTTCTATTACACGAATCATAACATATAATTATTTATTGATGATGGGCAAAACAGAACTATTGTTGAGGCATGATCATTTTGGGTAACGGATCGGATAATAGCGGGTAGAAGTCGGGTATGAAAAACTAATATCCAAAGCATATCCGTAAAATTAAAGGTCGGGTAATGACGGGTACGGTTCAGGTAAGGATCAGGTCGGGTAGTTAAAATCAATACTCGTTTAATGCCCGAACTCGTAATATATTATATAAATTTGATGTGACTATGTGTATTAGAATTTGAAAATAGTATAATGAT
>OVAV01002611.1:0-10987 GCA_900406375.1 Iberis amara
ATGATATGTAAAAATCCTGAAATTCAAGTGTTATCAACAACCGAAGAGAAATTAGTAAATTAGTAAATTGGACTCGGTTTGTAGAAGACACCCAAATTGAGGAGAAGTAGAGCGGATCCAGTTGTGGACGAGTTTTTTCTTCCAAGGCTAGTTAAAGCCTCGGGTGTTCCATGAGAATAACGACATATCATTAGTGCCTCCTTGCGGAGACATGACTGGTTTTTTTCACGGGAGATTTCTTATGCACTTTACGAGGATTAGCGGGGGGGATCCTGCTGTTTGGGGTTTAGCACGGGTACTGTAACGCTGTGACGCGGCAACGTCCGTAGTTAATTCTGTTTCAATGTTTGAAATCCGTCCCTCTTCTTTTTCCTTAACATCGACAGCGTTGTCATCGGCAAGGACAACAAAACGTGAAGGAGAGGAAGATGGGGAGATTGGTAATTTGTTAGTTGCGACTTTAGAGGGGGATAATGGTGATGAACGACCATTACAAACGACTAAAGACCAGTGGTCAGATTGTTTCTGGACATATTGTTACACCTATCCTTAATACTTCTCAAGTTATTACTGTCCCATTTACGCTTGAATCTGGTGATGTTACACTTATCTCGTGTGTGTGTATGCCTCTTAATTTCAGGCTGATCGTGTGTGTCTATGGGCTGAGCTGCGGTATAGTCGTTTACTTTGTGGCAATCGTGCGATTCCCTGGTTGATTATGGGAGACTTCAATGAAGTTTTGGCAACTTTGGGCCACTCAAACTCTCGCCCAAGTACAAGGCAGCTAGGAATGGATCAATTTCATGACTTTGTTCATCAATGTGATTTGGCGGATCTCGATTACATCGGACCCCGTTACACATAGTGGAACCATCAACTAGCTAATCTTATTGCTAAGAAACTTGACCGTGCCTTGATCAATAATACTTGGACATCTTTGTTCCCTCCCTCTTACGCAGTTTTTAAAGCAAATGGAGTTTTGGATCACGCCCGTTGTGTCATTTATTTCTACACTCCCACAACCAATATCCGTAAGCCTTTCAAGTTTCATAATTATTTGATCGATAATCCCTCTTTTTCCTGTTTTCATGTCCCATTGGCATTCAAGTGCTTCATTATTCGTGCCTTTCGCTCCGCCTATTTCAAACGACGTTCAAGTCTTTAAAAGCTCCGCTACGCCTTCATAACTCCTTGGAATATGGCGATTTATCAGCTCGTAACCGTGAAGCTTATGACCACCTTCTACAATGTCAAACGCAGCTTTTGTCCAACCCCACCAGTGCTCATTTCGAGATGGAGAAGGCTGCTACCGAAGCCTTGTCCGCGCTTGCTAGTTCTAAAGAGCGCCTCTACCAACAAAAGTCGTGTATCTTATGGTTGCGTTATGGGGACCAAAACACAAAATTCTTCCATCGTGGTGCCACAACTCGAGCTGCCAAGAACACTATCAAGTGTTTGCTCTTACCGTCGGGAGAAACTATCACCGATATCCCTTCCATCAGACGTCGGAGACCATCACTCCCTTAGATCATTCCGAATTATCCACCCTTCTCACTTACCGTTGCACTTCAGAGACTGCTTCTACACTTACTAGCCCGGTTCTAGCGGCGAAAATTCAAGGAACGGTCTTCTCCATGCCATCCAACAAAGCACCTGGTCCCGATGTTACACGAAGAAATTCTACAAAGCTGGCTGGCCCGTAATAGGTGGTGACTTCATAACTGCGGTACAATCGTTCTTTATATATGGTTTCTTGCCATGTGGTATAAATGCGACTCTTTTCTCTCTTATCCCAAAAAGTGAGAACCCCCAAACACTTAAAGATTACCGTCCTATCTCCTGCTGTAATATCATCTACAAGGTCATATCCCAAATTTTGGCGCATTGACTCAGAATCTATCTCCCTGATTTCATCGAGGACAACCAAAGTGCTTTTGTACAAGGGCATCTCCTCCTTGAAAACGTCATGCTCACAACATAAGTCGTCAAAGATTACCACAAGGCCTCCATCTCATCTCGGTTCACGCTAAAATTGGACGTTTCTAAAACTTTTGATACTATTAATTGGCAGTTCATAGTGTCTGTCTTGCAAGTTTTAGGGTTCCCGGAGCGGTTCATTCATTGGATCTATGTCTGTATCTCGACCGCAACCTTCTCCCTAGCCATCAACGGCGAACCAGCGGGGTACTTCCCTAGTCATCGGGGTATACGTCATGAATGTGCTCTTTCTCCCTATCTCTACTTTATTGCTAATAATGTTTTATCTAAACTACTTAATCGCGCTGATTCCACTGGTCTTATTTGTTATCATCCTCATTGCCGTCCTGTCGGTCTCACTCATCTCTGTTTTGCAGATGACATTTTGATTTTCTCGAACGGCAAGTCTGAGTCATTGAGCGGAATACTGCAGGTCATGGATATTTTTGCTTGCGCGTCGGGTTTGCATGTGAACCTAACCAAATCATCTATTTTCGTGCCCGACACTCCCCAATAGTCACTCTAATGCCTCATTACCGCATCTGGTCTACAGCGTGATACTCTTCCCATCCGCTACTTAGGCTTGCCTCTCACCACAAAAGGACTTACAGCAGCTGATTTGTGCCCCTTTAATAGATCGTATCCGCTCGCGCATCACCTCATGGTCCGCCAAACTACTCTCATTTGCTGGTCGTCTGCAGTTTATCAACTCAGTCATCACTAGCACCGTCAGCTTCTGGCAATCCGCATTCCGAATTCCTAAAGTATGTCTTCGTACTATTAATAGTCTTTGCAGCAATTTTTTGTGGTCTGGTTCTGCTACTAATCATAATAAGGCTAAGTTGAGTTGGTTTGATGTTTGCATGCCCAAAAAGGAAGGTGGTTTAGGAATCCGTCGTCTTGAGGACACTTCCACAACTTTCGCTCTATCCCTAATTTGGCGCTTATTCTCTCACACAAGCTCTCTCTGGAGAGCTTGGACACGTCAATATCTTCTACGTAATACCACATTTTGGGATGCACCTATCAACTCTCGGGGATCATGGATGTGGCATAAACTTCTCAAGCTTCGCCCTCTTGCCATTGAGTTTCTCCCCTTTGAGATTGATAGTAGGATATTTCAGTAAGAAACTACTTCAATTCCTAGTATACCATCATAGTCATTGCATCATAATAGGTATCAATCCAATTCAGAACGATTAACTCACTAAGACTTGCAAGAATCTTATTTAGTCTAAGCCAAATCATATAATTGGTTTAATTCTAGCATCCTAATCATTGCACTAAACATTAACATAAGCAAAAGTCTTCAAAAGTCAAATTCAGCAAAAGTCAACAGCGATTGAGAAAAAAGTCAACTAAAATGGGAAATGTAAATCAGGAAGAAGGTCTACACAAATGGGAAAAGGCGATTGAATCGGGCGATCAAATGATATTCTATGATGTTACTACTCACATTCCAGTGCTAATCCTTGGTCTAGAATTCCCTTAAACATACTAATCCACTCTCGTGGCATTAATCTATCTCCTAATGATGCAACTAAGAACAATCTCTTGGATAATTGCATAATAAGAGGCATTTAGATCTAATTCATCAACAACCACTAAACTAGCTAAGAACAATCTCTTGGATAGCATCATTTAGCAAAAAGTAATTAGTTCAAGAATTTCATCGAACACCTTTCGGGCATAATTCACCTATGGTCTAAACTTGATTGATCAAGTCAAATCTAGCATTAAGCACACTTACTGAATGAAGATCTAAGCTAATCAACTCCTAAAAATCATATTCAATCACTTAATCGCCCTAATCTATCTAACCCATTTGCTTAGGATTGAACTACTCACTAATCATGAATAATACACTAGATCCAATGATGAAAATGTGCATAATCATGATGAGAAACATAAAGTAAAGGCAAATCAACAATCAAAGCAAAGAACAAACTTTAAATTAAACAAAGATCAAAGGATTACAAAATTGTTCTTAAGAGAGAAAACAAAGGATAAAAGATAAACCTAAGAATTAGGTTTCTAAAAGTATTTATAGTAGCTCCTAAAAATCTTGGGTTAACCCATAAGAGAGTTTGGTTAAGATCACTTAGTCAACAATTATTTTACTTTTCTTTTACTCTGTACCAGCTTAGACATCCCGATATGAGTCCTCGGTATGACTCGTGTCTTCTTTGTACCGGGTAGTTTAGCCGGTACGTCCTGCTCAGTATCTCTTTGTCAAGCCAAGTGTATCGGGCCTTTCGAGCCGGTACTCCAATCCGCCTCTCTGCATCGATGCTTTCCAACCGGTACATATTGGCCGATGTGAGTATACCGGGCCAAGTGTACCGAGATGCTTTGCCTGGTACAACCTCCAGCTTATATATATTGCTCCCTTCGAACCAGTACGCATTGGCCAGTGCAAATGTACCAGGCCAAGTGTACCGGCTTGTCTTGGCCGGTATGAGTTATAAATCCTCCCTTTTGAACTCTTTTTGATCCTTCTTTCGTGGTTTTTATCCTCGATCTAGCTATGCACTCTCAAATCACCTGGAACATGTTGATATATGCAAAAAATGCAACTTCCTAGACCTAGATGCAAGCTAAACATTCAAAATGCAATGAAAATGAATGTTAAAAGGTCTTAAAAAGCAAGGACATCAGAGATCCGGGATGGCCGTACAGCATCGTTCTGGTTTGACTCTTGGTGATGCAGGTTTTCGCGAGTTGGGCATTCCTCGTCACGCAATAGTTGTTGATATCGTCTCCCCTACCGATTGGCGTATTTGTGGCTCTCGTGTCCCCATGCTACGAGCTCTCCTTGAGCAGATCCTCGGTCTACCGCCACCAGATTCATCAAATGGGCAGGATATTTTACTATGGCGTCATCAGGACTATGTTTTCAAACCGCACTACTCCTCATCTACAACCTGGAAACAAATGTGTACTTTGTCACCTAAGCAGCCTTGGTTTTCAACTATTTGGTTTACTCAATCAATTCCTCGTTACACGTTTGTTTCTTGGCTTGTTGTGGTTGACAGGTTATCAACAGGTAGTCGAATGCGTAGCTGGGGTCTAACTCAGCCTTGTGTGCTATGCGGTGAACCAGAGGAAACACGCGATCACCTATTCTTCGCCTGTCCCTACTCATTCACCATCTTGGACGCAATCACCAACCCAATTCTTCGCTGCCGTACCTCTCCGGATTGGGCTACAACTCTCCGGACTCTCCAACGTGTCTCACTCTCTCTCATTGACCATGTAATACTCAGACTCGTCTTCCAGGCTACAATCTACCACACATGGCGCGAACGCAATAAAAGATATCACGGTCACTTGCCGCTTCCAATTTCCTTCATCCGCTCCCAAGTCCATCATACCATTAATGACCATATAGCTAGCCTTGGCTATACTCCGGAGTCACGACTTTCCAGTCTCGCTAACCGCTGGCACACTCTTCATGGCTAGCTCTTTTCGGCATTCCCCACCTATTACCTGCTTATTCTACTTCTATGTGTCATTGTTGAGTATGAGGTCTGTACTCTTTTTCTTGGCTCTAGTTTTGTCCCACTGGGTTTTCTAGAGTCAAGTTTTAACAAGGCAGCTTCATACTCCCCTCCAGCAGCGACACAACGACCAGCTCTCTCTATGTTGACTTTTTTATTATTAGTAACTCGATTGTAAATATTACCTCAGTTTTTTCTTTATCAATTAATTTAATATTTCATAAAAAAAAAAACAAGGATTAACTTTCTAAAAAATAATTTCATTCTTCTGCGTCAGAAATATAATTTATTTTCTCACTTATTGTGTGGTCTACATTCCATCTCAAAGCACCATATATGCGCTCAGATTGGTATAACCTCATTGACATCTCTATCAATGGTAAATACCACATGTTTTGTATTGAATATTCACTCTTCAAGTTGTTTCTTATAACTACAGTTGATAACATGACATGTCAACCGATCGGCATTCTCTCTCCAATATATCATACAATTATAGATGCAAAAACCTATCATATAATAGATGTAATCAAGATTGGATACAAATTTATGTAGCTCATAAGACAAAGCCGATGAGAATTATTTCGCGGTAATATTCCTTTAACAAATCTAGTGTCGCATAAACACATTCCTCACAAAAGTTATAATTTATGTTTATAGTCATCAACCTAGACAAACTGATATAGGGGATTGACGGTTACTACAACCTTTATATAATGGATTCTTTGCTACATATAACATATCAAAGAACCTATGCACTTTTAAATTTGATTTTTCTATCTTATTTTCATCATTAACAATTGATGGCAATGTTCTCATGAAACACATTATTTCTAGTCAAACGGGTGCCAACAAGTCTATCATCAACTCTTTTTTCTTCTAACCTATCTTCATTATAGTTTCCACTAGAAAAAGCATATTGAAACATAGAATCACATTTCCTGTGAAAAAACCCATACTTTGTAATACGGTATAGACCATCTTCTATAAAGATGATTCCATACTACAACACCAATAAAAATAGGTAATTATGAAAAACTTAACATAAAAAATAAATCTTACAAGTTTCAATAGTTCTTTCATGATTTGCTGCAAATCCCATGAATTTCTCTAGTCCTTACATGAACTCATCCATAAGAAATTTGGATATTGAATCTTTATGACTTTTATCCATCTGCGAACGAAAGTAATCATTATTGTTTGAAAAAATTCTTTAAACTTTTTGAAATTTAATTCAAGCGAGGTTTCTAGGTGAATTTTTTAAAACTAAGACATAATCTCAATGGATTTATACATTATATAACGGTTACCGATTAAAAATATGATGAAAAATCAAAAATTTTGTAATCTACTAGAAATCTCTCGGAATTTTCTAACATATTTCCTACAAATTATGCCTTTTGAAACATTTTGATAGAATTACAACGATTGCCATCTTAGATGTATCTTCATTGAAATTTGGTCAAAATTACTCATGATTATATTGTAATGTTATAAGAACATAAAACTAGAAGGTAAAATTGCAATAAATTCCTTAATTTCTTACACAAATTACTATATGGACAATCTTCAAAATTCCATTCTTTTTTATTTGAGAGAAACTATCAATAATAGTAAATTGCAAAACAAAAAATCCTAAAAATTAAATTATAAACCCTTGATGATAAAATGAACACAGAAAAAAAACTTAAAGGTTTGTGCTATTTTTTTATTAAAAATTGAATTATACTTTTGAAAGATAAATCTAGTGTTTAATATTTTTGGAACAAACATACTTTATTGGTATCTTACGGTAATTCTCCACTTTATTTAGCTAGTTTTCTAATTTCGGAAAACAAATACATGTTAGGAATTTATACTTTTTATGGCCAGAATTCCAAAAGAATTTGAGACCAAACAAAGGAAAGTACGTCTATACAGGTGGAACAAATCACATTCTAAGGGGAATAATTATCAATTTTTGGTCAAAATCTCAAAAATATTTTCAAATTTAGTTTTGTAATATGATAGAATTAAATTTCAAGTAACTTATTGTAACTTTTAGAAGTGTTATAAAATTATCCAAAATTATATTTGTGGTGTATCACCAAATATTGAAAAAGTTCCTTAAAAAATCGAAAGTGATAATAATTCCAATTTAAAACCATGACATATTTACCTTTCTGAAACAAATTTTTAATAAAAAAAATTAAATTGATTTTAGTGCGAAAACCTTAACCATTTTGTATATGCTTGGGTGGAGAAGTTGGTCAATGCATCCACAAACAATCTTATTAAGTCAAAATTATACGTGAACTAATATCATGTGCACTTATATACATAAACTATATTATTTCACCAAATCATACATATACTTTCGTAATTGTGCTAATTTATATATGAGATGTAACAGTGTCAAAATCACCGTTAACGACTATGACTCAACTACCATGTCATTAAGAAAATTTGCTAATTCATACTCAAACTATCCAATTAAGATAAAATTATACATAAATTAATCTATGCACGAAATCATACATATATTTTCAAAATTGTTCTAATTTATATTAGAACAATAACGATGTTTAAATCACCATTAATGACGATGACATTATCGACACATCATTTTTATCACTCAGGCGCCACATCAATGTGACGAAACTGCATAATTTTTTTTTTAAATGACATTGTTTCTTTTAATTCAATTGACATAGTTTTGATCGGTTTTCTCCTTATCATTAAATTTTTTTCTGCCTGGATGTAGAATTATTTAGGGATTTTAGTTTTTACTTTTTATAGTAAGTTTTATATAGTTTTGAGAAATCATGACATTTTTTGTTTAATCAAGTTATTCCAACTTGAACTCATAAGTTTCTTAATTGGTTAGTATAAACTCAAAATCATTATATCCCATGTTGTTATTGACTATACCAATCATCTGCAAGAATTACCACTCGATCATCTAAGTTATTAACCCAAACTTGTTTCATTTAACATTTCTCTTTGTGTTAAAACAATCTAAATGAAAGAAATAACAAAAGCAACTTACATCATCATCATCATCATCATCATCTTACCATCAAATCATCCTAATATGACGAACCAAGCAAAAGATATAAATAAAAGGTTAAGGTTGCAGAATTTTTCTTTAAACTGACAAAAACATTTGAAGATATTGCCCAAATTATCAAGAGATAGACTTTGGTGGTGATTGGTAAGTGGCTAAGTGTTGTGGATTTATATATTTTGCTGTAGAAAGTTGGCTGTAGAAATTATTGTTGTAGTTTCTTTTTTTTTGCTGTAGGATTTTGGTTGTAGAAATTTTGGCAGTAGGTTTTCAAAATAAAATTATGATTAGCAAATATCAGTTTTGTAGGGTTATTTTACTATCTATTAAAAATTATAGTGAACATAATAAAACAAATAAATATATACACCAGCACAAATAAGATTATTAAAACGTTTAAACATAAAAATAAAATGATTTGTGTTGTGTTGGAAGAATTTTTAGCTTTATGTTATTTGTTACATAAATCCGACTGCTTTTTATTTTGTGATTGTAAATTTTTTTTGTTGTTACCAATATAAATAAATATTCGAACAAAAAATTGAAACGATGTACTTATATACACACATATATAGCTATAATATATATTAGTACAAAAATATATCATTTCCATACAAATAATGATGTGGTATGTGTATTATTTCTTATAACTCATCTACAAGAATGAACAACATGACATTTATCGACTGCTTTAATTTTAATTAGAATTTTATATAAATAATATTACACTTATTTTTATACGTGTATAATATAGTTTTACTTGTTAAATATGAAAATCAAAAGTGCAAACGAAGAAAAAGAAACAAATATTCAAAGCATAAATACTAGTGCTTGATTGGTGAAAACTTAATGCTTTAGAAATAAAATAAAATTTGATTGGTGAAAACTAATAAAATAAAATTTGATTGGCCAAAAAATAAACAAAATAAAATAGATTGCTTTAGAAATCAAAAATCTCCACAAAGTTTGATTGGTGAAAACTTAATGCTTTAGAAATCAATATGGCTCAGCGGATATTTTAAAACACTTACCAGTCATCACCTTTAGATCTAATATAACTCTACATAAAAGAAAACTTAGAGTTTTTATATGTCTAAAGGATTATTTATATTCGTTTAAGGCAAACCGGATCAATCGATTACATAGTACGTAAAATTTAAACATCGTTAATTTTTTATATATTTTCCTATGTTCTTCGTCGTAGTTAGAGACTACTCTTTTATTTATGTCTTTTGCTTCGTTCTTCATTATAACTAAAGAGTACTCTTTTGTCAAATAAAAAATATTCTATGCGGTTTCATCAAAGTGATGTGATGACTATTCTATTGTCATTAATGGTTATTTAAACATTGTTATCATACTAGTATAAATTAGCATAATTATGAAAGTATATGTACAATTTTGCATATACAATAGTTTATGTATAATTTCGACCTAATTGGATAGTTTTTGTATGAATTAGCCAATTTTTCTAGATGACATGGCATATCCATCATCACGACCAATGATGATTTGATACCATTACTGGCCATGTATAAATTAGCACAGTTATAAAAGAATATTTATGATTTGAGAAAATATTATAGTCTATATATATATATATATATATATATATATATATNATATATATATTTGCACATGGTATTAGTTCACATATAATTTCGACTAAATGGGATTGTTCGTGTATGTATTGACTGACTTCCGAGCTTGGGTGACTTCAAAAAATATCATATTAAATAAAAATAATTTAAATATTATTTTTAATAAAATAGTATAAGTGGAAAAAAACTAATAAAAATTCTGAAAATTTGTATATAATTTTAAATAATAAAATATGCAATAATGAAAAACAAAATTAATAATTAATAATTCTAAAAAATCAACAAAAAATTCTAAGAATAAAACGGAATAAGCGCCTGAGGGAAGAAACTAGTAAATGACCTTATAACTGTTTGCAAAAACAATGAAAAACCAGGCAATAAAAGAGAGAGAATAAAAAATAAGATATAATAGATAGAAGAGAAATTTCATGAAATACAATAAGAACAAGTTTAGTTTTATCGGTTTATGGTTTAAACTGAAATTTTTAACTTAATATTAAAACAATGGTATTTTTGGAATAAATTTGTATGGTATTTTTGAAATTATTTTGGAATGTGGTATTTTTGGAACAAACTTTCAAAAAGTTGTATTTTTTAGAATTTCCCTAAACAAAACTGCAACTTTCTTAGCTAATTTACTTTTTCTTACTTTTATTCCAACTATTCAGAATTTTTAACAATTGGAGATACGATAAACAAGATTTGTATACAATTTTTGTGGTTAATTTGCCTTATGTTAAAACAGGACGTTGGAACTTATTTTTGTGTAGTATTAGAAGAATTGTGTAAGGCGATTTTCTCATTAATTAACTTCAGTGCATATAGGCCCCGTTCGTTTCTGCATCCGGATGCAGCATCCAGAT
>OVAV01002612.1:0-10984 GCA_900406375.1 Iberis amara
ATATATATATATATATATATATATATTGTTGGTAAATATAGTAAAATGTTGAAATTAAAAATAAGTGAAATACAATTTTTAAAAAATTTATAATCGAGTACTTTGATTTTTCCATAACATATTTGCAATATTGTCTCTTACTTGTGTTTCTTCTTCTTCTTCTATATCACATGAATCCGACTCATAATATATGTTGTTTATCCCCGTCTCAACCATTATTTCTACAAAATTTACATCCGAGAAATTTGTGATTTTGATAAAATTATGCAATCCAATTGTAGCTATTACCACTCTTTTATGTATGTGAATACTATATCTTGGAAAGTCACATAAAATTCGCAATTTCTTCTTCCAAAATCTAAAAATTCTCTCGATAACTGAACGTAAATAAGCATGCCATCTATTAAAAAACTCTTGCTTATTCCTTTGAGGACCAGAGTTTAACTGCATCAAGTGATACCTAACAACTCTGATTCTTAATGATATGTAAGGAGCTAGAAATCCTTCTTTGTTTTTATAGCTAAAATCAACAAGATAATACTTGTCTAACACACACAAGGAAAACTCATAATCACTTTGTTGTGCCATTGTTAGAAGAGTTGTATCATGCCATGATCTTGGTGCTCCATTCCAAATATATATGAATGACATATTTAAATCACATATTGCCATGATGTTCAATGATGCATTATCATGTCGTTTCCATTACATCCCCTGTAACTCAGGCTTTACTTTTACACAAACGTGAGGCTCCAACAAGTCCACTAAAATATAACCAACATCTTAGATCCACTTGAAGTCCTTCGAAAAGTCGATGTAGTTCTTGTCTTGTTGGGGTTATAATATAATCACATTCAAGTAATTCAGTCGTCGTTAGAAAATCACTACATTTTCTCTTCACTGTCTCTTTATTTCTTCCAAATCTCAACTTGATATCTCTCTGAACTTCATTGTGTCCACATATTCATAGGAGCATAGCCGCACCTTCTTCAACGCTTATATTTAATGTCAGTTGTAAACCATAATTTGATTGTAGCAAATTACCCAATGTGGTAAAACATGGTATTGACATTCAGAGTAACCGAAGACATGCAACATCATCTTGTTGAAGTCAACGCTAAATATTTTACCATCGTATATCTCTTTCAGTCTAAACTGGTGCTCTTTAAAAATATCGATCGTAGTAAGTCAAAGTTGGTTGAATTATTAACTCTTCAAAGTGCTTATTTTCCAGATTTCATAATTCAATTTTCTCTTCATAACTTAAAGTAGGGGTGGGCGCAGAGCAAATATCATGTATTTTTGAGGTATCCGTGATCCGCTCCGCTCCATACGGATAATCAAATTTTTTATTCGTATTTGTTCTGTTGTTATTCGGATATCCGAAAATTTGGATATCCGTTGAAATCCGAATATTTGTTGAATATCCAAATCGCCCCGTAATAAAAGACAACATAGTAAAAATGTGAAATATTAAAAAAAATTTACAATTTAGTCAACAAATCACAAACGTTTTATGTAAAAAATATTTTAGTTTAGTTTTCTTTATTAAAATATAGTAATAATAAATTTTATAAACAAGAATGTGTTAATATTATATGAATAGAATAAAATATATTACATATGTAATTATTTAACTACATAAATATATACATATATGTGTAAAACGGAGTGGATCGGATATCCGGTTTATAAATTTTAGTATTTGTGATTTGCTTTGTTTTTGGTGGATACTTAATTTTGATATTTGCTTTATGATTTTACGGATATCCGGATTTTTTGGATCAAATGCAAATAATGGATTGGAGCGGGTCTAACGAATATTTTTCTACACCTCTAACTTAAAGTGTGGATTTCTCGTGACCGTAGTTGATATATAAGAAAATTCTGAAATTTTAGAAGCAATAAGAAACAAACAAATATAACGTAAATGAGAATGATAAACATTTGTAAAAATTGACTTATAATGATTAGTTTCAGTTAGTACGAATTTATATGTCATTATATTTAATCTATTAAAATATATCTTCCAAATATCAATTAGAACAATTTAGTTGTACACATAATTTTTGTTTTAAAAAGTATTTTAATCAATGTTTAGGTAATATAATTTTATAAAAAAGAGTCACTTTGAATTAGTATTTTTGGAAAATTTTGGAACTTTTATATCTGATTATAAATTTAAATTTTTGAGAATTTGTAAAGAAAAAAAAATCTTATTGATCTTAACTATGTGAACCAAAATATTTTGGTTAATATTTGGTTCAATTTTAAAACATATGTTTGTTTAGTTGTTAAACACTAATTTGAAAATAACATCAAGATGACCACAAACATGTTGCCCAAAAAATATGATAATATTTGAAAATAACATCAAGTTCAATTTTCATTGATTAATTTACTAAACACCTATATATTATATTTGTAATAATATTTGATAATAATAATGTCAAAATAAATACAATGCGATAATATTCTTTGTATAAAAAATTTATGTATAACAACTTAACATAAATGTTATAGCTTATTTATAAAATAATTTAGTAACATAATTAGTTATATATTGTTTCTTTTATTAATAAAAAATTAAATATTCTTTACTAAACAGATAAATGTATTTAATTTTATTTTTATGTTATACAATTTTAAAATTTTCTAAGCAAAAAAAACTCAAGCTAAACTAACGAAAGAGATTTACCTTACCTAACTAAAGCTTAACTAATATAAAGAAAACTAAAGCTGGAAAAAACCATATAAATATATTTATATTAAATATAAATGAAGAGTATTCATCTGTACAATGAAGGAAAACATTCTCGTTTTTGGTGAACATTAAGAGCGTTTGCATCCCTATTTATAGGAGATTTCTCATTTAAATTTTATTTTTGAAAAAAAAATAGGACATGTTTCATTCTATCGCTGGGTAATATCCGCTAGGCCTGTCCATTTTGAGTCGGATAACCCGATCCATCATGTACCCGATCCATCGTGTACCTGACCCGTATTTACAGGTAAAGGTCGGGTACGGGTAATGATAATTACCCGTTTAGGTCAAGAAATGTTTTTAAAACGGGTAAGGGTCGGGTAAAGATAATTATTTGGGTATCCAATTTACCTGTTTACATAACTAAATTTATAAAATTATCTCAAAACTTAACTATAATGATAATTGATTCCTAAATAAATATAAATAATCTGTTATAATAAATATATAATTTAATAAACGTTAAAAAAACTTACATAATTGGTTATTTTATGTCATATTTTCAATTTTATTTCTATTTTATTCAACTTTCTAGACCTTTTTTTATAAAGATATTATATTATAATATAACATTATACTATTTTTAAATTTTAAAACACATATTAGTCAAATTTATATAATATATTACGTGTCATGATATTAAACAAGTATTGATTTTAACTACCCGACCCGATCCTTACCTGAACCGTACCCGTCATTACCCGGCCCATAATTTTACGGGTATGCTTTGGGTATTGATTTCCATACCCGAACTACCCATACCCGACCCGTATCCGCTATTACCCGACCCGTTACCCGAAATGGACACCCCTTATACCCGCAGTGCGAAAGAGAAACGCGTTACATTATCCGCTTTCTATTTCAGAGCATCGAGAAGTGTGACAATTTTTTATATTATTTTTTACCAACTTTTACTTGAATGGTGAATGGATGCGTTTTAAAAAAAAACTCACCAAAAACCGCACTTTTTGTGCTTTCATTCATTGTTATAGTTTACGTTATTTTAACTATTCAAATTATGTTTTTTGTACCGTCTATAATTTTTTTGTTACCATTCAAAAAAGTTTTGTACCGCTTATTTTTTATGAACCGCACATGTTTCGCTTTATGCACAAACCGCAGTTATACCGCATTGTCCCGCTAATTTTTTTCACCCACGTTGCTTGATCAACTATTACCATTCTGAGCCTAAAGTATATGAATATGTTAGGAGCAGCTGAATGGGAAAGTAAAGGCGGTTTATACCGCATCCGTCTTGATATTAACAAAAACACCACCACCATTCACAATATATCAGCAGCATTTTTTGATGCGTCATAATAATTTATATTTTTTTTATTTTGTCATTTATATCTATACTAAGAGTCTGAATGGTAACCGCAAATCAAACAGTGCAGGAAATAATATTTTTTGGAACGATGCAGCTTAATTACGGTTCGTGCAAAAAAAGAGATAAGTACGGTTCGTACAAAATAAGCGGTACAAATTGTTATTGAATGGTAACAAAAATTATATATAGTACAAAATAGTTTTTTCAAACAAAAAAATCAATAATTAGAATTGAGAGTTTATTTTTAAAAAAGTTAGAATAAGGCTTAAATTTATAGTTATAAATATATTTTAAATTTATGGTGCTAGCGTTCAAGCGGTATGGAGAAACAAAATAAGGAGCAATGCGTTTTACATGCAAAAAACATATATAAAGCAATATGTATGGTTGAAATTAAAGATATTCTCTTTTTGTCATGAGTAATTTTTCTAAAATTAATATATATATATATATATATAAAAGAATAAATAATTGTTCAATTTCAAAAAAAAAGGAAAAAAACTTTAAAAATATCCGAAGTCTTTAAATTTTTCCCATTTAATACACGAACTTGTTTCGTTGCCAAATTAATTCTTATATTTTCAATCGTTGACATTTTAAATCCCAAACAATTTAAAATCGTAATTTTCTCTAGATTCCGTTAGTCAAATTAACAGTTTAGTTAGTCAACGTTATTTTGATATAAAAAAAAACAAAAAAGACAAAAAATATTATCTTCCAACTTCGCTTCATCAAATTTTGTTTGGTTAGGTTGATGGCGGAGGTGGTTGATCGGAAATTGATAAACGAGGTTCACAATAGTCGGCCTTCTCGTTGGGTGTCTCAGCTCGTCAATGGAAAGGGCAAGGCAACAGCCAGAGCTAACTCCGTATTAATTGCGGATTGTTGATTCGAGTTTGTATATTAGGGTTTGACCTGTATCTCTTGAATTGGGATTCAATTTTCTCAAAACTAGTTAGAAATTTCTTATTGTTGTTGAAGAATTTAAGAATCTCTTTAAGTTACTTTAGCAATAATGTTACTCGTTTTAATGTAATCAAACGCATAGAAGCTAGAAGCTTGATCTTAGATGCATCCAGTGTTTGTTTATCTGTGTTTATCAAACAAAAAAGGATGCTGATGAAATGTTTTTGTGGGTAATTCGTATGGTTATATTTCTTGTAGATGTATCAGACACAAACTCTGAAGAGAAGAACATATTGAATTTGATGAAGCTAAAGAGAGAATTTGGAAAATTTCTTCAAGATGATTTTTTGGAACGAATGGAGAAGAAGAAGCGCAGGTGGAGAAGAGAGTTTTTTTTGTTTTTTTTGTTTTTTTTTTGTTTTTTTGTTTTTTTTTTGTCGCAGTGAGGTTGACTAGAACCGTTAATTTGACTAACGGAACTTAGAGAAAATTGTGATTTTAAATTGTTTGGGATTTAAAATGGCAACGAATAAAAGTATAAGAATTAATATGGCAACGGATGAAAGCATGAGAATTAATATGGCAACGAAACAAGTTCGTGTATTAAACGGGCAAAAGTTAAAAAGTTCGGGTATTTTAAAGGTTTTTTCCCCAAAAAAAAAAGTATGGTTGAAATATAGCAATTAGTAAAATTAGATATGTGCTTTTCATATTAATCATAACAAAATTCTTAAATTATCATACAACATTTTCTCAATTGGAAAAAAATAATTATTTTTCATCAAATTTAATATTAATTTAAAATAAAAAATATTCATGAACGACACCATATTTCTCATATAATAACAAAAGCATGACAGTTCAGCTTTTTACTCACGTCAAAAACTGCATGCGGTAAACTCAATTATTATTTGTTTTGTCAAAAAGTAATAACGCATAGTTGTTTGTTTTGATGTTGAATGGTAGTTTAATTTTTTTAAGAATAAAGCTTTGAAAAACGCATTTATATATGTTTCTTTTCACTGCCTAAATAATTAATTTAATCGAAGCATAGATAATCGTAAATCACAAAAGACCATTTTTTATATATGTTGCGGTTAGCAGTCTTACATCATCTTAATCTCATGTATCCTTCATTCCTCTCTTTTTTCGTTAGTTATACTGCGGATTAGTGAAGGCGAAGTCTATGTCGATGTCTGTTAATGATGTTAATCATATGTCTCCGCTTTTGCTTTGTTGTCAATGTAGAGTTTTTGTATTTATAATTTGGGTGCATGTAAAAAATAATAATAGATGGAAAGACTTGATCATATACATATGATCGACATATAAAAATATTTTAGGTTTAGATGTGTTAAATTTTTATTTTAAGAAATTGAGCGGATATACTTTTTAGAAATAAATAAGAAAAAAAAATAGGGCTTTTTTCCCGAAAAACCCTTCTTCTTCTTGGTCTTCTTCTATTAAACTAATTTTCATGACCGCCGCAACCCTCGTTTACCCGAATCTAGTGGTCCCAAGACTTCACTTCTCGCTCTTTATGATAGATTTGAATCTGTTTGTTGTCCATCCATCTTCTTCGCATTCGTCTTGTCCACACTTGAGTCTCTTTTAGTCCCCCTCTCAATTATCATGACAAAGCTTTTTTTTTCATCAAGTATATTAGTTTTATTCCTCTATGAATTTGTTTAGCTTCATAAAATGGTATGTTTGGCTTGTTTTGACATTCCTTTTATGCTCCATTATAATCTTGTATTAAGGTTGTTACTAGACCTATTCTTGTCGTTACTAACTCTTGTGTCGGAGATGGTGTTGGAGATGGTGTCATCGGACCTCTAAGCCAACGAAGCATGATGCTAATGACCTTGTTTCCGAGCTTCTTTTCTTCACTCCACTAGTGTCAGCTTCTTGGTCGGCCATAATGCCTTCTTTTATCTAAACCTTAATTTATAATCGTCCTTTTCTTGATGGGTTTGGGTCATGCTTTCCGAGGTGCTCTAGAGATAAGAAGAGGTTGTTTCTTTGTTCGGATTCTCTTTAATTTCACTGGTGGTCTTGGTTTTGGTTGTAAACTATAGTGGGATAGCGGCTGTATCAATTTCTAGATTCGATTATGTTTAGATCTCATAATAAAGGAGGGGGTTAGGTCATGTTTTAGTTTTTGAATTTGTTGGGTTTAGGCAAGCAACTCAAGCCTCGATGCAAAAGTTATAGTTTATATAGAGGTGGTTTGCTCTTTATTTCTAGTTTGTAGATTTTAGAGACTTCTTTGGCATCTATTAGTCATATTTAGTTATAAACCCTATTAATTTATTTTTTATGTTTATGGTATTGTAGGAAGAAAAAATATTTTAATTGTATTTTTAGAATAATTGGGAGTATGTGGTTTGTTTAGAATATAAACTTATTTTATGATAATAGAACTACTCATAAATTTATGGTGAAATAAAATTACTTGATTTTAGAATAGGATGTATATACTCTGAAATTTCCTCAAATTTCAAAAATGTCTTTATTTATAATATGTTTGCAAAAAATATATATATATAATGAACAGTCATGGACCAGCTAGAAAAAATTACTATGCAGGTGGACCAGCATTGTCCACGGTGCAATGGTTTGGACAAATCAACTATCATGCTCTCTTTACTTGTCCCCTTACATATCAATGTTGGGTCCTCTCAAATATTCCATCTCGTATGGTAATTTTTCCATGTGGATGTCTTTTAAAATCTGAGTTACTTATTATCCGAATGTGGAATTATTCATAAGATAGAGAATTAGCACGTTTTTATGTGGATCCAATGGTTTCTTTAGAAAGTAAGAAATGATTTGACCTTTAAACAGGAAAGTATGGTCTTCAATTGATATTATGAATTTAGTGATACAGGAATCAACCACATGGTTTCTAGCGAACTCCTCATTAAAGTGGTTAGGACTTTGGAGGATAATAAAGATTTAGAAGGTTATCAACCTTTGAGTATAAGCTCACATGTTTCTTTCTATGTTGACGGGTATTGAAAATGCGAAGCATTGACGAGTGGGATAGGTTGGAATCCACAATTGCAAGAGGGAACATTAAACATTTTGGGCATGAGGAGTATTCAACGCGGCTTCTCACCCATCATATGGAACTCTAGTTTTCTTTGGACAATGCATAGTTAAAGAGGAAGCAACGCTTTTGTTCATTGTTCTATACATGCTCGAAAAAGCTAGTACAAGTCGTTTCTCATCCAAAGGAGTGGTCGGCTTTTGCTTTGAGATTGCAGAGTTTACATCTCTTCGGTCCTATTTCCTAGACTTACAAATTATGCCAGAACTGCACGTGTTGGCATAGTCTCGGCAGCCAAAGCCACCACCCCATACAAAACCAAGATCATCGAAACCCCATGCTCAGAAGTGGTTCCTAACCCCAGTCGCCCCATCTAGACCAAAACTTTAACAGTGCCTTCGTTCTCCAACATCGTCGCTACAAAAATCCGACTGCGGAGCATGGGCTTCACTCCACTTTTTGCCGCCATGATTCAAGCTATATCTGGTTGGAAGATAAAAGATCGTTTGACAAAATGAAGCGCATGGCCACCAGACTCTCGGCATTGGAATCATCGGAGGTCCAAAAATTGTAGCGCACGTGGCTGTGTTCAGAAGCTTTGCCGATGAAACTCTCCAGTTTTCTCTATGTTTGTTAGAACTTTTCCAAGGTCGAAAGAGTTTAGAAAGACAGAGTTGAGAGAGCGAGTTAAGAAAAACAAGATTCTTTATATTTAGCTAATTTTTATGTCTTTCTTAATAATGTAGTTTATCAAATATTTTTTTCATTCTCACATTAGGGATTGAACCACTTTTTGTGCTGATGACTTTTTGAGAGTTTTTCACTAGGATAATCAACTCAAGATATCTGGATAATTAAATTAAATTTTGTAATCAATTTAAATATTGTATTTCATTTTCACTTCCATGTGATGCAAAAGAAACCAGACCGTGCTAGTAATAACTTAGAAGATTTTATCATTTGAACCATCAACAAATATCAAACCTATCCACCAAATAAAAAATAAATAAAGCACATGGGTCTGTAAACAAGACAGAGGCTTAGGTTTCTACAATCTTATAAGTTTTAATTCTTTTTTTTTGTCAAACAAGTTTTAACTCTTTTAAAGTAGGGAGACTTGTATCCAAGTGCACTTTATAGGAAGTTAATTGTAGAAAAATGCATTTATTGCTATTGGTGGACTTTAAGTAGGAAAGAGAAATTATTTTTTTCAATTTTAACCTCCAAATCACGTGTACACACGCGTGAGTCATGTCCACTATGCGTGTGTACATGATGCTAATTATCAACGTCATGACCACAGCGATAATGCAGTTTGCGTCTAGCGTTGTCTACATTGTGTCATGTCCACGATGCGTGCGTACATGATGCTAATTATCAGCGTCGTGTCCGCGATGTGAACGTACACGATGGTAATTATTAGTGTCATATCCACAATGATAACATAGTTTGCATACAACGTCGTGTACACAATGTTTATCAGTGTCATGTCGACGATGCGTGTGTACATGATGTTAATTATCAGCATGATGTCCATAATGATGATGCAGTTTGCGTACAACATCGTCTACACTATGTCATATCCACTATGCATGTGTACATGATGCTAATTATTAGCGCTATGTCCATGATTTGTGTGTACACGATGACATGTACACGAAATCATGATGTTGTAGTGTACAAAAATAAAGAAAATCTTTTTTTGTCCAAATTAAATGAAACATGTCTCTATTTATAGTGTACAAAAAATTATAAATATTGGTATACTTTTTAATATTTTTGAAAATATATACTATCAAATAATTAGCTTTAAAGATTAAGAGGTAAAAAAGTGAAAAAAAACCAAAGTGTGGAAAATATCCAACCCATTCGCATAGAAGTTTCATTCTGGCGGCTATACTTGTCTTTTTACTCAACATAAAGTGCATCAATAGCAACAAATCCTCAAAATGCAAATACACTACACAAAAGTGCACTTGGATACAAATGCTTCTTTTAAAGAGGTGTTATTGGTTATGAGATTTTAATGGATCTTAAAATTCATGCCAAATCATGTGTTATTTATTTAATGATTTATAAATCCTAAATGAAATCATGTGTTATTCGTTTAATGATATGTAAATTCTAATTGAAATCCAGTGTTATTCGTATAGTAATTTGTTATTAAATTTCAAAATTCATTTTTTTGTAAACTATTATTATTATTATTTTATTTTATTATGAGAGAAAAGATTCCCTTTATAATTTTTCTTTCGGTATCGTAAGAGAAAGAGAGAAGTGTTGAGTGTGTATTATTGATGTGTTTTGTCTACACATATTTATAGTATCCGAAGCTTCTCTACATGTGTTACTTGTATCTATACGTGTCATACATACGATAATATAAGATGAGAAGGATAAGTATATACTATTATAATACTCCCCCTTAATTATCCATCCATTACAAAGAGATTGCGTACTGCCTCGTTAAAACATAATCATGGAAAAACCCAGTGGGATAAAAAATATGATGAGGGAAAAAGAATACAGTGTTACAATCTCCCCCTGGAAAGGACGGGTATAATTTTCTCTTCATAGGTCACGTAGGTGACACATTCCAATGTTCTAAATATGCTTCCGAAAAACTGTAGTAGGGAGTGCCTTTGTAAAAAGGTCTGCTGGGTTGTTTCTTGAGCGAATATACTGGACGTCAACTTCCTCGTTTTTCTCAAGTTCTTTAGTGTAAGAGAAAAATCTTGGAGGAATGTGTTTTGTCATGTCNTTTGAGTTGGGTGACACAAGCAGCATTGTCTTCGAACAATTTTGTTGGCTCCTTGTTGACGAGTATACTGCTGGCTCCTTGGATATGTTGAGTCAGGGATCTGAGCCACACACATTCTCTACATGCCTCATGAAGAGCAGTTGTTTCTGCATAATTTGAAGAAGTGGCGAC